>DWTS01000428.1:0-10072 GCA_018250615.1 Oechydrus chersis rufus | reverse complement strand
GGACCGTCAAAAGCTCCGCCCTTTATGAAAAACCAGTATCGCGTAACGAAGATACACTTAACGGTCACTCTCGTTGTTGCTACGAGATTATCAAAAGATTTGTTTGTCTATCGAAACAACGCTCTTTGTAGTTTACGCTCCGGAAACTTCAAAGGAAAACTTCACACATAGCGATTGCCGAGAGTGGTACATGTTTAAATTTTGCACAGAGAGAAGAGACCCGCGAAGACAATAAAGAACCGAAAGCGCGCAGTTTAAAACTTTTGAGGAGAACACTCCAAGGCGACGGCGACGCCTGAAAAGTTGGGGAAAGAAGCCGGCGGCAGAGCGTGGGGTCGCCGCCTACTGCCATCAAAGTAAGAAATATTGCCACTGTAGAAGTCTTCAATCCGTTTAGCTAGCGAAACTCTATCCTTGGTAGCGTTTTACTCTTTCGGTTGAGTATGGTTTATACAAACGTAAACTTTATAAAGTAATTCAGATCTACACCTGACAGTACACGTTTCGTAGTTATAATATGAATACAATTACCTAAACATCCTTAATCTGTTTTCTTTAGTTATAGTACTATTAGTAAAGCTGTTACTGTAGATACTTGTACGAAAGCATCGGAAGCGGTAATTATAAGAGCGACAACGCTTTGTATGAACACAGTAAGCCGGTGATCGCATCACGCACTCAGCGCGCGGCGCGTCGCCGCCCTAATCCTATTCCGCGACAAATTAATATGCTCATCGGCAGCCGCGTCACTAGATTTCAGATCGTTTATAGCGCGATTGTATTTTAAGTGTATTATCCAATTTGGTGGATATTGTGCGTGTGGTAATCAGCGTTAGTCGAGCACATCCGAGCGCTTAGTCGAAAACTGAACGGAAACCTACAATAACGGCATTATCGTATGCAGCTATGGAGCGAGCTGGCGAACTTAATAGATTTTGTTGATGTAGCAACTATCGCGGTCAGCCTATTGCAAACTAAAGGGATTATCGTCCGAATTTGCGTTTCGTATACGATACCGAATTGATTTCATTGCACATACGTTGTTTGCGCCAGTAATCTAATATAATATATAAGACGCCATATAACAATCCGCCCGTCTAATCGGAAGCGGCGGCTGCCAACCTAAGAGTAATGTTAGACGCGACTGAATGCCTTCGTTAGACATTGGTTCCGGGTACTAGTCTCTCGAGATGCAGAGTAAGGTCCTCGTGACGTTCTGAATACCTCATTATCATGTGTCGAACATAAAAGGCCTAGGCGTGGTTGAACGAATAGCGAAATCACAGCGTCGATGTGAATTTTCCCACAAATGGATGTCTAAAATTGGTTTCAACGCGAACGTACGTAGCCACTTGCGTACGTTGCGTCGAAACAAATTCGAAATAAAATCGGAAGAATAATTAAAATCGGCGCAAACCATTAAAAGAGCAGTTTATAATAGGAGAGTGCACCGTAGAGTGTCCTTCATGTAGGCAGTTAAAGAGTTGGAGGAGCGCACTCGAGCACGAGTACTGTAGCGGCGCCACCTCGCGCCTACTAACGAACCTGCCGACAAAAACTCACGCTACTTCGCTGTGCACGCCGCGCGCCGCGCCGCACCGCATCACGCGCCTTCGCGATAATAACCCCGCCACCTACTCTTTGTACTCGCGAATAAAATCTCATCGAGTTAATATAGTGTGCACACTTGCATAGTTAGCGCGCTAAATAATTAAAGGGCACGTACGTAACGTTGTCGTGTTAGTTTTCAACTCTCTTTCATTCACGTACACTCGAACACCTTTTAAGGAGGAAAAGTCTTTTCAGTGCCGCCAGTACATTATCGCGTATCGTAAAACTTGTAACAGTTCGATGCCGATGTACGAAACAGATAAATGTTTTAGTGTCCTCGTAATAATACTCATATATCCACCGAAACTAGGAAACCGGAGGCGAGGAAAAAGAGTGATCCGTTTTATGTTCTTCCGCAAGAAAAGTTAAAGACACATCAATGATCAATAGTAGATAGGAACGGAGTACGCTGTTCGGTTTCATATTTAGATTTGATTACAATGCTGATTATCAACTACTAACTAATGTGAACGTCATTCCATAAATGCCGAAAGTTTGCTGAATATATAAAATATAATATATTACACATACCACATTTATAGTATAATTAAAAAATAAAACTTCCAGATTACAATAAAATGTAGAGCAAATGGCTTTCCTTAGTAGTCGCGTAAGTCACTTAAGAATACTAAATCAAAAGTTTCAAATGTTATTTACTGCTACTAAAATGAAACATAATCAAAACTTGAAATTACCTTCAATATTTGCTGATATCCTATCATTAGTTCCAATGAGAGATATCTTGAAGACAACAGCTTTTATTTCCACCAAACAGCAAAGAACCAATTCCAGCAAATCAACAAACAAAAAAATCCGTGTCTTAATCGGTCCATTAGGAGATTTGCGTCGGGGGCTAAAATTGGCACGATGAAAAACAAAATATCTAGGAAATGAGTCGTTATTCATTAGTTAGTTTCTAAAAATCTGAAAAACAATAAATGCCAATCTACCATATACGTAGTTGGCTTTTTAATGTCATGAATAAACAAGTCAACAACAAAGTACCGTATTATATACAATTAATTTGTTCATTGCAATGTTATAAACAAATGTTTAAGTAGGTACTAAGTCGAGCCGGCATCGCTTTGATAAAATATGTAAACCACATGCGTTAATTAGAATTAACTTCTGACGTAAATGTTGAGCTGTATCTACGTATGTAAAATGTTCCTTAAAATAAATAGTAGAGAACAATATCTGAGTACGTTGACCGTATATCATTTTAACATCGTAATTAAATGAAATATTGTGAGCGATAAAAGGCGTCGTGACATTATCAAGCGAGTGTGAATCTGAGAACTTTCTCATTGTTAGGGTAATCGCAATACGTAGGTCGCATGAACCTCGAAGATGAATTTTTCGATTTCGATCTAAACGTACGATATATGTAGTTTAATGTTTAACATTTGAATAATTCATAAGAGCAATTTAATTAAACAGATAGATATACATGCATGTTAAATTACTTAAAATGGCGTAAGTTTATAATACAAAACACGCCGGTATTTTAATTTTTTTTATATCACAATGAGTTTACAGGGTTGCCACTTATGCAGACAATTACTTTCAGCATTTAACAAGATCAATCATCAAAGTCGTCATGATCATGAAAATCGTCTGATAAGTGGCAATTACACAATCAATTCTCTGAAATCATTAATTCAGGGTACATGTGATTGACTAGGTTGTGCTGCAGTCGAATCGTACAGGTTATCCCAGTTGAGTTTTGCCAACCTTCAAGGTTGCGTCAACGAAACGTATTGTGATAAACAGGGACTATTATAAGAAGGCCCTGATACGAGGGCTGCGATGATAACAACGTGTAGAAAGTGTGTAGATTGCAGAAGTATTTGCCACTTCTACGAGTATAACATAAAAGATATGTATAAATGCGGACCACTCGCCCTATGATTCTCTCACACGTGATCACACCTTACTCAGCCGGCAGAATTGCATGGCTAACGAGCAAACCGCGGGTTAATGACTCCTCGTATTCTTGCTTTGAGTTTCAACGGCCTCGTAACGCCGAATGAGATGATAAATCTTTCCCCTCGGCAAAAGTTAGCCAGAGACGCAAGTTGCCCGTGTTATTTATTCGATACACTTGTGAGAGAAATATTTTCACGAGCATTAAGGCCATTTGTAAGTCTGTATTTTGAACTCTAACAGATTTCTGCGCCTTCAATCATCTATATGTAGACGTTATTTTCGACAAGTCTGCTACACAAATGAAAATAGACATTGATTTATTCTATGATTCATTATTATCAATTTGTAGATACAAAATTACACAAAGCATTTCAAATTTAGAATCAAGTTCCTTGATAATAATGTTCACGATATGTAAATTCAGCATACGCGTATTTATTGCTAATAGGTTGAAATGCAACGTAAGTGCCTCGGCCGTATTTATTAGAGATAGTGTCCTGTATAAAGGCTTGGATAGTTAGTAGTAGGGTTTGATCAGAGGTAATACATCACGCCGGCCGTCACAAGATATATGGGCGTTGTCGTCTATCGGTCGCCGCGCCACGCAGTCCGGCTCCAGGTCGAGCTTTTCCCAATGATAACTCGTAATAACAAGTTCCATAACAATAAAAAGTAGATTAATATCGATGTAATAAATCCTTATAACTACTACTAGCCACTTAAATGAATCAAGTTATTGCGCCTTACTTCATCAACATCAGCAGTTACAAACTGGTACGTAATTTGCCTACAGCGCAGAAGCTTCACTAAATTACAGACTATTATAGAATGTTTGTATCAAGCTATGTAGGTCTTCGATACCAGAATTGCATACCGTTGCTACTAAACGTTGGATCAATACGGTGGAACACGGCGCAGCGTGTGGCAGCACCGACGTTCTTGTGATTATCTTACGAGCACGGCAAGATTGTGATATGGTAATGTGCCAAACCAAAAGATGCATGTGCGAGCGAGAAGGGATAAGGCTGTGTCTGCCTTCAAGTGGACAAAGAGCACGATGCGCAAGAAAACAGGTTATACTTGTTTATTTTGCACGCATTCCAGCCGGCCAGCCGGGAGCGGGCGAGCCATTCCCGGACGGATCAGGAACTCGATTTCTACACGGCACGAATGGCCTTGAATTCCAAACGCTTTATAGCGCTCGCCGCTTATAGTCGAATCATTATAAAACTGTATATTATTGAGCCTAAAATTATGGCCGCAAAACTGGATTGGACTGATTAGGCCATTTCAAACTGCGTCATTCATATCATATGTCGCCGCCAACGCAGTGCAAGGATTTATTGATTCCATTTTTTGAGTTATTACTTTATTTAAGTACGGTTTTCAAGATGTAATGATTTCTCGAGTACCTATCTATCAACTTGAATATTTATGAAACACTCGACGGAACGAAACAGTGGATTTCTTCGAAGACATGACCGAGAATTCTTCAATATTCCAAACGCTCTTTGTAACAACGGCAACTTTGTCTTTACGGCAGATAGTTATTTTATCAGGATTTAAATTTGTTAGATTTATTATAAGTGAATGACAAACTGACGTAAAAGAAAGATTAGTGAGCTGATTTCAATGTAAGCAAACAATATAATTTAGAAACATTGGTGCGATGTCTACTGCTGGTCTCAGGACACTCCCATTCAAATAATAGGATAAAAAACAAATACTATTGACGATGTGCTTATATGCCTAAATATTCGTCAGCATGAATTTGCATTTGTTTGCATATATTGAGAGACTTAACAGTAGAATCTCTTAGCTGCGAAACGATCCTGGTTTCGTGTCACGTCCGCGATGAGAATTTACTTTAATTGGCAAATAATACGTAGGGCAATTAAGGATGCTGAGTCGGGTGGAGGCGCGCGTGACGCGACTAGTGAATGTAGGTATTCAATTATGCAAACAGAATCGCGAAAGAACATCCAAGCACCCCCGCTTCACTCTCTCGGTCTTGTTGACCGTTTTCGATGCTTACACGAAATTTTACGTTGATTTTTAAGAAACCTATATGTATGTAGGTACTAAAATAAGAAAGCTGCAATTTTAATTTTCAGAACTTTTGAACAGTTTCGCTTTTTATGATTTGTTTCTTACCTTCCTCTTTCCAGGCTGTACGAATTCGCGAAGAAACGAGTCGATGGTCAGGATTTTCTGAAATACCCTAGTTATTTTCCTTCAAAAAATGTATTCTAATATAATATGCCCAACCGTTCCCACATATACCCGTATGACCAGTGCCCACAAATCATTCCTATATTTTTTATCTTTTTCAAACCCTTCCCCTCCGTTAGCTTTAAAATGTCTACTACAGGGAATTTAATGCAGCTTTGCAAGATTGCAATCTAGGGATGTTGTTAATAAAGCTTTGAGCTATATATTACCTTAATATCCCAGCGATATTAGCGAGGTAAGCCGGAGAAAGGTCGATTGTTTGTGTAGGTGCCATTTTGGCTTATGCTGCCTAAACTGCGGGCGAGACGTCTAATATTTTGATATATTGTAGCAGTCTCACATTTAACTTGGCACTTATTACATTTTTCAGACTACCACAACTGAAGCGCAACGGATAGCAGTATTAAATGTTATGGCGATACACATTCTTATCTTAGAGTGACTTTCACGCCTTTCACCGACGTTATGACTTTAAAAATGTATAGGTACCGTACACAGATCATACCTCTGTTGGTTGATATGTACTTTCACTTCACGCAACAAAGTGTACAACAGTTAACAATAACGACGGTGAACGGACCGTGCCGATTCAATTTAAACATACGTTTATATATAGTGCGCCAAAAGAAAATATTTTTAAAACAAAATGACCATGATTGATGCGGCATACACATCTGAACATGACGTATGCGTCATTTGGATATTAATATGCTCGATACGTACAACAGTTTCATTAATACCCACGCACTATTGATGATGGGCTTATTTGTAAGTGATGTGTCGAGAATATATATTTCGCCAATCTTTATGAGCGACGCCGATCGCTGCCTTATCTATTATAATCATGCCGAATTAGAAAAAATCTTGATAAAGTGTAACTAATAAGCATGCTGTAACTTTAGTAACGTAATGAGATTTTTCAACTTCAATTTCAATTTAGTATGCGGATTAGTAAATGCTGATATGAATAATAATATAGTGGATTTGATATCTGTTTGTATTTTTATGATCGTTCGTCGTGTCGTGATATCAGCCCAAATTTGACGCGACATATGCCAGGGGACGCGTTGTTATGTAAAAGTCGCCTCGGGCTGAAACTGCACTTTCGTGGAACGATTGAACGTCGATTCGCGTTAGCAGAGAAGATTGGAAGTGCTATAAGTGCCGACAAAGAAATCTACGTTTTGTACGTTTTTATACATATCTATTTTTGACATATACTTAAAGACGACATACACTGCAACACAGCGAGAAACTTCACGAACGTGAAAAGGTCACGAACTTTTTACGAGCAAGCATAGCCTTAAAACAGGTTAGATAATGATGTTGGCGAGTCGTTGAAATATCAACGCAAGAGTGTCGGGGGACACGGCGATTGTCATGCAAAGGTCTCGCCCCGAGCTGAAAATGCACTTTCACGGAACGATTGAGTGTCGATTCGAGTTACTAGAGGAGACGGCGAGAAATCTGAGTGCGGATAATGATCTCGGAGTGTCACGAGAGCGATACGATCGGAAAAGTACGTACGGCGAAGTCGAAATAGACGTCGTGTGAGCTTTTCGGTTATTTTGCAAATTCTTCAAGAAAACCAACATCACATGATCGTATATTATAGTAAAACCAATCTGTAGGATATGCAGGTGTTAAAGTTTATTTATTAAATACACGTACTTATGACAACTTAATTATCATGACCAAAGAACATTTCTGGAGTAATGTTTGTCGGAAGAAGAAAGTCTATCAAAATTATGAAAATGTGTGGAATTATCCAAATTGTTATAAATTATATTGCCATCTGTTCCAAATTCGTAATTCAAATATAAAAACATCTTAAAAGCAGGCAACTAAAACTTTTGGTATAATCTTCCCAGTTCGATAAACTCTCAAGAGCAACTATTACAACAACAGAGTCAGCGCAGAGTAGAAATATACGCAAACGCTCAGTAACCCCGACTAGCAGGCCAAATCGATACACTAAGCTTGATGTGAATACGGTCACATTCTACAGAGGTCTCCGGGGAAATTTCAAGGGCCGTGCTAATTTTTCAGGCCATACCCAAACCAATTTCTTGGATATAAGCTTAAATAAAATGTACGTCTTGAAATTTTAACGGCATAACGGATATGATTCTCACTAAAGACGGTAGAATTGATCGTACAGCGATCTGAAAAAATATATATTGGATATATTATATATTTAATATTATTTCTCCCGGGATGTATTGTCTTGACCTCATGAAAATTGGTGTAGGTATACGACAATACTGACAAGCACGACAATTGATTACAGACAAAAACTATTGTATATAAAAAACAACTTGTCAAAAAAGCCAGGTCAGGTCTAAGGCTGAAGGATCATTTGCAGGAGTGGACGACACTACAATTGAATGTTATACAATAAAAAGATTTCTACGTGCGAGTCATCAATCTCTTCGTGTCGCAAGAATACGTAACTTTTGAGTCGACATGTTCTCTTCATGGGCCATTTGGTTCTGTTAAAGTGACATTACAAGGCGGATGACGAGCATTTGTCGTTCAGTGTATCGAAGAAACAAATTATTGCAGTTTAACCTGTTCTACGTCTTCAGCTATCTTCACTACGCAATCGTATTTAAGTGAAAATACACTGGTCTAGCGAAAAAGGACTTTGTATAATTTGTAAAGATGTCCTTATTCAACATCTTTACAAATTTCTAGTTTACCCCAAAAAAATTCGAAATTAGTATAAATAAAGGGTATGGGCACAAAAATTCAAGATCCCCCATTTTGGGGGCGTCTTTAACGACCATTTTAGAACGCGTTTTATTTAATATCTTGGTAAGGGCCGGATGTACGACAAGATTAATACGAGGCTTTTATATAGACCCTAAAATATTTTATTAGTACCATTTTTTTGCATATTGAATATTTTAAAAAGAACATACCTATTTGTAGTAGCATAATTTAAGGTTTTGTATTTTGTGCATTTATATAAAAACACCTTCTACATTCATAGGGCTATACACTAAAAAATTACAGTAAACACACAAGATAAATACATAAACACTTGGACCTAGAACGCCAGAAATCGAATACAGGAACTTTCATACCAATGTGTCTTGCGAGCTATCAAATAATGATAACAATGATGAACGATGAAAGGTGACAATGTATGATATAAGTACTCGTTGATTGATCCTAAATGGGTCTGCCTAAACATAACCTACTTAAATAGCTTGCGTTGTACATAATTCTACATATAATGAACAGAAAATTCTATCTTTTAAATAACAAGCGGCGGTAACGCTTGAACTGTTTTTACGATGACAATAAGCACTTTTCAGTGCGCGTGTGAAAACTAATGCATTCACAACAACGGAGAAGAGAGGTTCACGTTCACCGTCAACTAGCAACACTGACATACGACCGCCAATAAAGCTGCTTCCACACTTGTTTCTAGCATGGCCATTTTATTCCGTGCTGCTAATGCTTAGGAACAATAAAACTTACGCGTAGAGAAAAAAATGTATTTACAAGATGACTAGTAGGTACTACTTTTTGCATTTATCTTATTTAATTATCATTATTTTGAAAAAGTATTATTAAGCAGCTAGAAAGGCACGAAAATTCATCATTAGGAAACTGATAAGGAAAATAAAACATCCGAGAACAACACTATAGTTATATGGCAGTGCTCAAATTAGGAATGAACTAATTTGCAGTAATCTGCTACTGAATTATGACGATGTATACTGACGAGTTTTTACACCAACCACACACTTAGGACGCGGATTGTTGCGAAGTATTTTAGAACTAAATTGATAGCATTGATTTCCGCAAAATAATGTCTATTACGAGTAACTATATGGCAGAGCGTTAGAATTTTATACTAAATGTTTAGGTCTCAAAAATGATAAATATTAGCCAAAGATTTACTCGTGTGCAGGCGCCTCAATATAGCGGGGAAACGCTTATCTAAATGCGGCGAATAAATTAAACGCGAGTGATGTTTCAACAAAAAGGCTCAAGTGCTAGTCTGGAAATGTTTTAACGAACTTTCTCGAACCACAAAACGAAAATACAAATGAATATTTATAACTTAAAATCACAAAACATGAATTATTTCGTAGCTGATGAATAAATTTAATTAGCTTATTAAATATTTTTATCAAACATTCAAACAATAATGCGTTACTATAATCACTAATAGCAGAACATTATGACAGTACTATGATTTATGTCTAGAAAACTTGAGAATGCAAATGATAAAGAAATTATTGATGCCTTTTTAAATTAAGTAGCAACTTGTAACACATTATCA
>DWTS01000427.1:0-10073 GCA_018250615.1 Oechydrus chersis rufus | reverse complement strand
TTCCATGAAGCAATTTTTATGTTTCGGTTGAAGTGTTGTGCCAGCATCATATTCAAGAGTAGCAACGCTTCGACGTGCGACCTCAAAGAAGATTAGTCTTGTTTGAGGTTGTGCGTAGATATAGACAACTACGAGCGGCATTGGCCACATAACTCTAAATGGGCTGCAGATTCGTTCGCTACTCCTATAACATAAACAAGTAGACTAACAACAGTATTAGAGAGAAATAACATTAAATTGAACAAAAAAAACGGCCAACACATAGAGAAACAGCTACCAAACTAACATTTCACCATATAGTTAAACAGCAATGGGATGGGAACCGTTTGCTGTTCAACTCTGTTCAACTGTCTACCGGCTCATTTAATTGACAAAATGTTTTCATGTTTCAGATAACTGCTCAACTTCAGTCGCTTATTGGTGGTTAGGTGTAACCATGACAGCAGTTACTATTTTCGTTATATATAATAGTATACTTATTTTTGGGATGATATCAACACAGAATATTAAACAAACAAAATATAGAATTTTTAATCATGGTATCAAACCCAAAGCATCTTCATATCTACCAGAAGTATACATGCATTTAATTGTTAGTAATAACACTGATGTACAATTAAATAGATTTTTACCACATGTTGAAGCTATAGCAAAAACATTTTCAAGTTTCAAATATACATTTTTAGTAATTTTCAATGATACATCAAGCGAAACACGCGGTCTTAATGACAATGAGAGAAATGAAGTGGCTTTTAATTCATTGTGGTCAAATGAAAAAATAAATAGACAACTATCTAATAAATCAAATATTTACGTTGATTATGTAAAGTTATCGAGCTATTTAAACGATTCACCTATAAATAAATTTTGGAGACATTTACCAGCTCATCTAATACCATTTTTGATACGATCAGTGTCAATATGGGAAAAGGGCGGTATAGCATTTAACCCTTTGATACTAACTTCGGAATCACCTAATACCAATTATATAAAAAAATTGTATACAGTATTTAATAAATATATAAACTCAAGCAGTAACATTGAAGAAAAAAATGTGAGGACGAAAGTTTCCTCAAAACCCAATACTAGGAAACCAAACAATATTAGGGATATAATAAATGCTTTGAATTCAGAACAAAACAGTATATCTGAATCTGATCTCAGTGAGGCGGAAAATAGAGAAATTGCAGCTGTAACAAATGGTGAGAATATTTTAAAGCTAAATCCAACCCATAATCCCAAAAGCATTTACAGTCGGGATCTTAACTCAAAAGAAAAAAATATTACCAATGGGGATAATACGAGTTCAAATATAAGAGAATATAACACATCTATAATTACAAACTATACGCATGATACTGATAATATTTTGCCGTTATTTTTAAAATATTTGTTTCATACAAAGCATGATCATGTGAGTAAGTCTGATCGTAAAGATAATATAGCACCAGATACTAATGATATAATTAGTAATAATGAACTACCCTTAGCGACAAAAAATATATCTAATAGTTCTGAAGAACAGAATGATAGTATTAATTTTTCTGAAAAAATGTATAAAGCTTTGCCCGAAGATAATTTTGTATTTCCAAAACCTAAATATGAAAACATACCAGAGTTAACCATAGATATTAAGGGAAACATTATGGCATCTAAAACGGGTTGTCATGCATTCTTGGGTACAGTATTCAGTAACGTGATTCATTATACAGAAGAAGAAACGATCACAGAGTTCATTGTTTCGGAATTGTCACTATTTTGTAAAGGTCTTTTAAGTTTATGTGCAGGCATCAATGTGATTTTAGTCTAGATTATTTATTTAAACTATATTATTTGTGTATTTGAACTATTATGTTAGTAATTAATCATTATTTTTCAATTATTATTTGTGATGTATTATTTTTAAAATAAAACAAATTAATTGAAGTACGATTATTTATTTTCTACTTTTTCTATCTTATAACTATTAAGTCGTGTTCAAAATATTGTCGTCATATTTGTTATAACAATATTTGGATCACAAATTTTACAACTCTATCCTTAATATTATGGCAGCAGTTAATCATTGCATACTTCTATCAGTTTCGGCAAAGAGTACCTCATCAAGAAAAGACTAGATTTTATAATATTAAAATTTAACAAAGTATTTTGCGTTTAATCAGTCATATCCAATAAGATGCTTTCGAAGTAATAATACATTGTATATGTATTTTTCACTAATCCCACTGGAGTAGCGTGTTGAAGTATGCGCCAGCCCTTCTCCAGTTGAGAATAGACCCGTAACCAGTATTGGGACATAATGGATCTTATGAACGTATTGTAATGTAATATCAACACATTGTAATGAATCTTCAAGTATGTGGCGAAATCAGTTCAGGAAACAAGTTAATAGATTTTTGTATATAATTTTTTTACTAAACACGTTGGATGATTCTTATTATTGTGTTGGGATTATCACTATTTATTTGAACTTCCTGAATCACAATTTACATATTCATGTTTTAGGGCATTGCAAGTATACTTTCATTATTATTTTTTATCAATTATCTTTGATTTCACAATTGATTAGTCAATATATTGCACAAAACACTACATAAACACACTATATTACTTTTTTCTTGCTACATTTTTTCTTTCAGTTGGAATTTCATATCTTTCATTCCAGTTTAAAAATGAACGTTTACAATCTGTCATGTGGCTGATAGGTTCACATCTTCTGCTAATTGTCCAGTAGACATATCCTTCAGGACATTGGTACACGAGACCCCGTAACTTGCCGGTTTTCGTCACTTCACATTTGAACAAAACTGGGGAGCATTCTTCATTCTTTTCGAAGGGAAAATGACCCACTGTCGGACAATAATACTTCTCCTTACTGACTGTGATCTGTAAAATAATAGTTTTAATATATTATTATACTAGTTATTTTTATGTATGTTTGTATTAAGCAGTTAAGCAGTGATATCCTAGTGTTTAAGAATTGCCATGCTCTTTCAGGGGCTTCGGGTTTGAATCCTTGGCATAAACCTATGATTTTTGAAATTATATGTGTATTGGAAATTAATTATCATTTGCTTTTTGGTGTTCGTATTAAATATCCAACATGTTTTAAACAAATATTTGGCTTACCGGTTCTTTGTAGTCTACATCTAAACGTTTTACTCGACGCTTTTGAGCAATTTGTCCATCACATTTTTTATCAGCTTTTTCTTCTTCAACACACTGAGTTTTACTTTCGTCATAAATAGTATTGTTGGGACAGTTAAACACTGCAACTTTAACTTCATGACTATCGTCATCTTCAGTGCATTGGTAGAACAAATTACAATACTTTGGATGTCTTCTAAATCCAGTAGGACAAACATATAAATATTGATCATCTTCAGTTTCAGGGCACTCCTTATCTGATGATTCTTTTTCTGTTGTTGTATCTTGTCCGTTTTCTGTGGTTGAACTTCCATCAGTTGATTCTTGAGTCGTAGATGAACTTTCTGTTGTCGATGATTCAGTACTAGATTCTTGAGTCGTTGTTTGTTCAGCAGTACTTGTAGTAGATTCGCTCGTAATTTTAGTGGTTTCTTCTGTTGTCTGTTCAGTTGTTGTCGTGGTTTGTTCAGTTGTTGAAGACGTAGTTTGTTCTGTGGTAGATTGCTGTGTTGTACTTTGTTCTGTGGTAGATTCCTGTGTTGTACTTTGTTCTGTGGTAGATTGCTGTGTCGTACTTTGTTCTGTGGTAGATTGCTGTGTAGTACTTTGTTCTGTGGTAGATTGCTGTGTTGTACTTTGTTCTGTGGTAGATTGCTGTGTTGTACTTTGCTCTGTGGTAGATTTCTGTGTTGTACTTTGTTCCGTTGAAGATTCTTGTGTTGAGCTTTGTTCAGTAGTAGATTGTGGGGTCGTACTTTGTTGTGTAGAACCAGTTTGTTCAGTAGTAGACGATTGTTGTGTAGTTGATGATTCAGTTGTAGAAGAGCCTTGTGTGGTTGATTTTTGAGTCGTTGATTGTGTCGTTGTCGTTGATCCTTCTGTACTGGTTGATTCAGTTGTCTCTTCTTGTTTACTTGTTGTTCCCTCAGTAGTTGTTGTTTCAGTGTTGTTATTGGATTCAGTTTGAGATTGCGTTCCAGTACAATCACGCGGTGGGTACACTGAATCTTCGTAATTGCATGTTTGAACTGCAGGGTCCCAAATAGTACCTTCAGCGCAATCGAAATGGAAAATTGAAAAGGATTTTCCCTCACCGTCCCAATCAACACACCTATAAAATTTCTTACAATCATATGGGTCAGCATAAAAACCTGCTTCGGTGCATGTATAATTATTATTATTTTTATCTGGTTTCTTAGTAGAAGCTTTTTGGGTACTTTCGTTATTATTTTCGACGGTAGTTGATGATATACTTGTTGTTGTTGTCGTTATATCTGTGGATTCACTCTTTGTTGTTGTACTTGAGGTGCTCTCTTTATCTTTACATGAAGGATTTGACACATCATGGGGATGGTTACATGCAGTTATATCTTGGTCCCATATTGTACCATCTCCGCAAGTATAATCATATTTTGTAAATCCTCCTTTACCGTTATCAACACACCGATAGAACTTCTTACAGTCATATGAATTTCCAAAATACCCAGATTCTTCACAACTATCTTTAGTAAAGGAAGTTGTGGCTGTAGAACCACTAGAGTACGCTTCTGTGGTACTTGTAGATTCAGATTCATCGTGCACGGCTGGTTTTGTCTGAATTTCTTCTTGATTTAAATACTGACAACTTTTGACTTCACTGATGTAATTACATGATTGCATGTTTGAATCCCAAGCTGTACCTTCACTACAAGTAAAGTCGTATTTACGATATCCTCCTTCACCATTACTGACACACTGGTAAAACTGTTTACAATCATTATTATTTGGATAGAAACCTTCTGATTTACATATATTTTCGTTTGTTGAAACCGGTTTATTAGAACTATGTCCCTCATATTCATCATTTCCTTTAGATGGGGTTGCTGTTTGAGCATTAGTGGGGCTAGCAGTAGTTGTAGAAATAGTTGTTATTGTTTGTTCTTGATTGGGGTGGAATGGAGTTGTAGTTTTAATTTCTTTACTACATTGGGAATTATCAATATCATGGTCGCATGCCTGTATATCTTGAACCCAAATAGTGCCATCACCACATGTAAAATCATATTTAGTGAAACCACCTTTACCATTTCCTACGCAACGGAAGAACTTCTTGCAATCATTGGAATTTGCATAAAATCCTTCAGATTTGCATTCGTTCTTCAGATTCGTACTGCTTGAAGACAATTCAAATTTCTCAGTGGCTTGTGTGGCGCTTATAGATGTTGATGTTGAATTAGGTATCGAAGTATCACTATTTTCTATATGCGATTCCGTGTTCGTTGAACTACAGTTTTGTTTGGAAGATGCATGATTACACGCTAGAATTTCTTGATCCCAAATTGTTCCTTCTCCACAGGTAAATTCGTATTTATGAAATCCTCCTTGTCCATTATCAACACATCTATAAAACTTTTTACAATCATTATTATCTCCAAGAAATCCTTCTTGATCACATTGATGAGGTTTTTGTGCTTTTGTTGTAGAAGCGTGAGAATCTGTGGTAGAATCGTTATTTTCATATATTGAGCTATGCACTGTGTAATCAGGGACAGGTTCTTTGGTAGTCGGTGAAGGCATGGATTTGCATATTGTCTTCGCAGAACCAATGTGATTACAGGCATTTATTTCTGAATCCCAGGCAGTGCCGTCTCCGCAAGAAAACTCATAACGAATGAATTTACCTTTTCCGTCATCAACACATCTATAGAACTTTTTACAGTCATGATTGTCACCCATGAAACCTTCCGCGTTACACTGTTGACTATTATTAATTGCTGTAGATGACTTAATTGTAGTACTACTCCCTATATTACTTACTGTCGAGCTACTGATTTCTTGATTATTTTGTGTAACGTAGTTATTATCTGTCTCTTCGTCTTTTTCTGTGACTGAATGAGATGTTGTGGTGCTTCCAGCATTTGCAGGAGATAAATTACCTCCACATGATTCAACTGCCCACGCGTGGTTACAAGATTCAATCTTTGGATCCCAAACAGTGCCTTCGCCACAAGTAAATTCATAGCTGGTAAAACTACCTTGACCATCGTCTACACATCTATAAAATTTCTTGCAATCATACTTGTCACCTATAAATCCATTAATTACGCATTCATTTCCTTGATCTAATGTTGTTGATGTTAATATTGTGCTACTTAATGTAGGATGTTGATTTGTGGTTTGTGTTGATGATTCACTTTGAATAGCAGGTTGGGTTGGTGCTGAACCTTGCGTTGAAGATGTGATATTTTCATTTGTCATACTTCCACCACATTTTTCAACCGCCCATACATGATTACAAGCAGCAATCTTAGGGTCCCATACGGTACCATCGCCGCATGAAAATTCATATCGAATAAAACCGCCGTTCCCATTTTCAACGCATCTATAAAATATCTTGCAGTCATTATTATTACCCATAAATCCATTAGTTTGACATTCATTGTCTTTGTTGAAAATCGTCGATACACTGTTTGTAGTGCTGCTAGATATTGTAGTATGTGAGGAATATTCAGGCTGTCCATTATCATATATATGTGTAATATAACCGTTATCATTTTCTGAGCTATATTCAGATGTAGGGTGTGACGTCGTTAAATGATTACTATTATCATCTTTTATTGCATTTCCTCCACATTTCTTTACAGCCCATGCATGATTGCAAGCTTCTATATCAGGATCCCAAACAGTTCCTTCTCCACATATAAATTCATGTCTAGTATACGAACCATGATCGTTTTCTACACACCTATAAAACTTTTTACAATCGGAATCATCTCCCATAAATCCACTGGCGTTACATTTATTCTCATGATATGAAATACGTTTAGTAGATGTTGTAGACTGTGTTGTCGATTCTCTTTGTATAGATCCATAGCCGGAATCATAATCATCATCACGATTACTTTTCTGGGTTGTTGTTTGAATAAGAGATATAGTGGTAATTATTTTATTTTCAGTACTTGTCGGTAATGCTAAAGTTACTTTTTGCGAACCGCTAATACATTGTGGCACTTTCCAAGCATGATTGCATGATTCTATCTGGGAATCCCAAACTGTGCCATCACCACAACTGTACTCATATTTTGTAAATCTTCCAGCACCGTTATCCACACATCTATAAAATTTGGTACAGTTATTAGCATATCCAAAAAATCCATCCGATTTACAATCTGCATCTTGTAATTTTATAGATTCAGTTGTCGTAGTCGTTAGTGTACTTATTGTTGGCGTCGATGTTTTTGGTTGATCTGATTCTTGCATATTATTTTGATTTACATAACCACTTTCATCTTCAATTTCATTTATAAAAGAAGAAGACGTCGTCGCATGATAGTCATGAGTTGAAACTGCTAAATTGATTGAAGAAACATGAGTGGATATCTTTCCTCCACATTCCTTTACAGCCCAAGCATGATTACATGCTTCAATATTTTTATCCCATAATGTACCTTCACTGCATGTGAATTCGTGTCGATAAAAACCGCCTTTTCCATTGCTGATACACCTGTAAAATGTTTTGCAATCATTTGAATCGCCTATGAAGCCATCTTCTAAGCATTCAGTTCTCGCATTATCTTTGAGATACTGAGTAGAAATTCCAATTGCAGCCGTCGATGAGGTAAATTGTGTTACTTGTGTCTGATTTTGACTTATCGGATCTGAATGAACAATTTGCTGTTGTGTTTGTGTTGATCTGTTCCCATAATCGACTTGAATTTGACTCTGGCTTATTGCAGACCCATGGCCTATTTGAGTTTGATTTTGTTTTATATTATGTTTTTCTTGATTTAAACGATCTCCAAAATTAGTCTGACCTTGATTTTGCACTAGATATCCAGTACTTGTTTGTGTTTGTGATTGCGTAACTTTTGAGCCATAAGATATTTGTGTCTGCTGTTGTATAATCTTGTTTGGTGCTGTATTATCATTAATTTGGTTTACGTAACTAATACTATTTTCATAGTCATTGTTGCCCTTACCACATCGTCTACGTTGTACAGCCCAAGGGTGGTTACAACCTTGTGTATCATCATCCCATATAGTTGATTCACTGCATGAAAATTCATAACGTAAATAGCCTCCACGCTGATTGTTTACACATCTGTAAAATTTCCTACAATCGATATTATCACCCATAAACCCATCAGATGTACATTGGTTGTCACCTTGTAATATTGGATGGCGAGTAACATATGTTATTGCCTGCGAGGAAATATATTCTGTGGGCTTTTTACTCGATGTAGAAGTTTGCACATACCAAGGAGTTGCAGTGGATATTATGGGACTTTCAGCATATACTTGTTTGGGCGGTGTAACCCAAGAATATGAATTTGTTTCGTAAGAGATGTCGGATTCATCAGGTTTCGAAGTTTCAATAGTACTCAATACTGTATTTGTAAATATTGGTCTTTTTGTACTTATAGGTGAAGGTATTTCGTGATTTTCTTCGTGTGGTCCATCTATTTCGTTTTCCATATTTTTTTCTGTAGATACAATTAGCTTATCGCTACCGAAGCCACGGCATTCAGATCGTTTTGTGCTCCGGGGATGGTTGCAGATTTCTGTTTCAGGGTCGTAGACTGTTCCCGGGCCGCACTGAAACTAAAGTTAAGAATAAGTGTAAGAGTAAGTAGCTATCGTATTCAATTTTGTGATAGCGAATTAGATTGAATTTCATGAATTTTGTTTTTTCATCCGATGATCGTATATCATATCGCGCTAAGCTCAACTTATATTGGTGGTAGTTTAAAGCGGCGTACGAAAATAAAACATACACCAGACATCCAGAAATACTACTGTGAAAACCGCATCAAATTTCATTCAGTAGTTTTCGAGTTATGCGCGTACAAACATACAGACAGACAAACATTTTGGATTCTATTGACCCTATAAAGATTCTTCATACATTTTTTTCTTAAATATCTTCCATGTACAGACACAGACCAATTACAGATTTATTATATGTATGAATATAAAAAACATGCATAAATAGCCATATTAACTATTTGTGCCAATCCTTTATCTATACAGATTAATAAAATTAGAGTGTCTATAACATCAAAATAAGAGCTTGGCATCACATATATATGAAAGGAAATACGGTACTTATAACAAAAAAGTACTTATAAAATTTTTTGTCTGTCTGTCTGTTTGTTCTGGATAAACTCCGAAACGGGTACACCGATTTCGAGGGAAGTTCCTCATCTATACCTACATACTACTAATTCTAAATATAGTTTCTACTTTTGTTACATACATATACATATTCAGACTTACCCTATATACTGTGTACTTCCCATTAAACGCTTTTAAGCACCGGTAAAAGACCGAACAGTCCACTGCATCGGCTTGAAATCCTTCCCCGAGACACAAGATAGGGTCGGGTTTTGGTCCAGAATATAATTTCACTATGCGCCCGCTTACTCGGGACTGTCGCCGACTCTCTGTTGATATTTCTACTGTATCTATAAAAGTATTATAAATAACAACATTTTATTGCCCAAAAAAGAAACATAAAAGAAACAAAAATATATACCTTTTTAAGCATTATGTACCTAATAATTCAAAATTCTTAATGGGCAAAAGGATGTGACTCAGTTTTACGCTACACGGATCTACGATACCGTGTAGCAATGTTTTCAGTCCACCCTTTTCCCCCTATGTTAGTGTGCTGGAGATTTGTGTCGTAGGCCTATATGCATTTATTACCACACACAAAAAAGGAAATTTACAAACTATATCTTATTTATAGAAGAGTGGTGGGCAAAAGGATGTGGCTCAGCTTAACCTGACACAGGACCGCAGTCCCATGCAGCACTTTTTTTTCAGCCACACCCTTCTTCCTGTGATATTGGGCAGGAGTGATTTCAACTAACAACATTCTTGTTTATTATTAAAAAAAATCTACCGCCTATAGACATCTACCTTCCTAACCAACCTAAACCTTC
>DWTS01000426.1:0-10092 GCA_018250615.1 Oechydrus chersis rufus | reverse complement strand
TATGTATTAGACATTCCGTTATAATTGCTAAATAACCAAGGGAAGTGAAAACATAGCAATTGTTTGATCCGCGTTCAGACACTGCCACAACACAATACATATTATGGGATTAATTTTAATCTAATTGTGCGCTAACCTTTAGTACAAAATCAACAACACGGCCCACCAAAGAGCGACGTAAGTTTTCCTAACACCCTTATAATTTGTGTGTAACGGTATAACTCAACGGTTTAACTCATTACATTTTCAAGGGGCTGCAGTTACCGTGTTTCATTTATCGCGTAAATCTTGTAAAACAGGTTAGCCGAATGAAGGGGATGGATCATCGCGAGGTCAGAGGCCCGGGGTCAGGTCGAATCAGGTCAGCTGCTAAAAGTAATCCCTTTAGTTTAGGACGCATTAAGAATCGCCTTTCTTTCTAACTGTAAAGTGGCGGACGTGTAAGCAATCTATTTGATGACCTCTATCGAGAAAGGTACGCACACCAATAATGAAACTAATTCCATGTTTTATGGGGAACAATATGAAACGGTCATGTTGGTACGTGGGGTCAGCGTCAATCAAATTAAATGTAATTTTTAAACAAACTGATCGTGGTCAGATCTCGAGAGGGTGAACGTCTAGGTCAGCACAGGAAACAATCGGTCCCGATTACTATTACGTATTTATTATTGTCAATTCTTCACACATTTTCAGTTACAGATTTTTCACGACGATTATAGGATACATCTATTTCTTTGTTTTAAGATCTTTAAGATTTTAATTGAATTTCAGGGAAATACCACGAGGACTTGTTTTATAAGGATGTTCTTTTTGTGTTCCTATGTGAACTTTTTTTTTTTGCATTTTGCCTTTAGTATTACTGCATTCCATGGACATCGTCTGCACCTTGGTTAGAAACGAAAGCTACTTCAATGTACCTAAGGTATAACACTAAATGATGTCTGAAACAAAAACTATGTTGTGTCGCTATTCGCCACAGAATTCCTATAAGCCACGGAACTTAGAGTAACTTTTGTTTTCAGAGGATATTTGACCAAGTTAGTTAACATGTGCTCTATACAAAGGAATCATTCAGTCATAGACTTAGACGCGTTACCCGATCCCTACAACTATCTTCAACTTCTCAGTGGCTTTAGTTCACTCGAAGTTAAATACAAAAGCTAAGACGTCTTATTTAACGAATTTCGTTTTCGAACACGAAATTCCCCCAGAGTTTAGCTGAACAAGAACAAAACCTCTCCAGTCTATTACTCGACCCGTCCGTTTATATTTATACGATACAATAACTAATGAAAATGAAGAAACGCAATTATCGTCTGGGGAGAAGTGTTATTCCTCCCTTATTATAAGGGCGAACACTTACAAGCGTCGCGGTGACTTAGTGGGCGGGCGGGGTCGCAAAGCCGAGGGACTAAATGCGGTCCGATATGACATTGTGCTTTTACACAGCTCAAATATAACTAAACTAGCTAAAACATTCACAAATGATACCCTAAAGGAGGGAGAAACACATTTTACATTTACTATTCACGTCACGTATGAACCAACTTCGTACATTTCAGTGGAAAATTTTTAAATTTTCTCAAAAAGGAATAGAACGGAGCGAATTTCTCGCCCTCACGCCACACTTGCAAGTTTTAAAGAGCGCATTGGATAATTAGATTAGACGCCGCTGCAGACTCGAGTCGACGTGTAAACCGGCGCAAGTTCTTTTTTATTGCACATTAATGTCTAGCTTTCTGTCCGTAAAAGTGGATATTTAAGATGGTGCAACCTTCTGCGGTACTACTGCGGCGGTACAACCGGGATTTGGTTTGAAGAGAGTGGCAGATCTCGTTCTACGAGGCACTTCTACATATTCTTCTACGGTATAACTTAATTTCTGAAGGCTTGCAATCTGGTGGACTACTAATTTATTGGAGATTTTAAAACTAACCGAATATATATTTTTTCGTCAATAGAGCATAATTTTGTCGTCTATATATGTAAATATGCTACAGCGAAACGCGACTGCGTAATAATACAGAACAATACCGTCTCATATAAGAGAGAGAAAAACTAAAAAATATATTCAGAGATTATGATACGTACAAGCGAATGATACTGTAATTCCTTAACAAACTTAATTAAACAACAAAAGGTTGAAAAATAATTGTCTGGGCATGTTTTAGAAGAAATTAAATTTAATTCTTACCAGGATTCAGAAATCCCAAAAGGCACTTGACTGAGAACAATTATTTTAAATTTTACTTAAAATATGCCATTTCGACTCGTCCGCACGGACAGGCAGTTGACTAGGGAATGGCTTGCGACTACGTCCACCCAATGCTACAATTTAATTAAATATGGCTTCAGATTAACTTCGTACGGCTTCACACAAACTATTGCGTTTCATAATTCTTCCCTCCCAACCACTAATAATAATGGTTTGCGTCGTATTTAATACATGTCCGTTCTGTACGTAAGAACCAGTGTTGAAAGATGTTACAAAACACGCACCTGAGACGAGACGGAATGTGCGACATTCAAAAATCACAGCTCAAATCACTCGACGGGATATTTACCTGAAACAAAAGCATTATAAAGTTAGTCAAAGTCATGAGATTTGTTACCACAAAGTCAATTAGTTAAAACAATGTCTCTAATAACAATAATGTCGGGAGGAGTGACGAATCAAAGTTACTCTGGTGTAAAGTCTTGACTCTGATAATAATGGGTTTCGCGGAAGCGGGTCGAGGCGTGCGGGGTTGCGATTGTTTCCGATGATAAACACCGGCCGCCCACCAAGCCATCCAAGAGTCGGCGCTAATTAAACAACAACGGAGAAAATTAATTTGATTGTTTCAGAGCTGCGCCTCTTTGTTTCGAGCCTATGAACGAGTTACCTTGGAAAAATATTTGACTGACGCCTCTCAGAGCCGTTACGCTGCTCTCGTAAATTTCACCGCGTCACGATTTATTTTCCGTGTAAAAAATATAATGCGGCTAGAACGGCCGCCGACGATGACAAGCAGGATCGCACTGAAGGGAAGTAATGTTTGACACCTTGACGGAAAGCTTCTAAGTGCAGCGGGGTCGACGGTCGTAAAACGTAGCCAGTTAAGTCTGAAGAAACATAATATTGATACCGGGCTTCTTTTGATTTCCGAACAAAGGAATTGATAGTATTTTTTTTATTCTTTTCCACAATCTTTCCTTATGTTGTGCATATGCGATGGTAACATAAAAACCGATACGTCGGAAAGACGAGGAGGGGTTTCAGTCGACATCTGTCGTAATTCGAATGTAACGCTGAAACGTTTGACGTGTTGCCTGCAAAGCCCCGCGGCCGTCTTCGTACGTCGAACGTCGTACTTCGGCGCACGGCGAATGTGAAAGGCGTGTGTGACAAATGACGATCGCGTGACGTTGCCGCCGACCCGCGCCCGCGTCTACACGCTCCACCGATACCGAATGTGCTCGCGGGAAACGCGCTAGGCCCAACTCAAACATACCAACATTACCAACTACTTTGGGGCCACAGAACCCGACGCGACGTCGCCGGATGGTGAGAGACGGGGATGACGTCATTTGCGGTTGAGTTCCTTGTTAAATCGTAAACATGCATGTTTGTACATAAAAGGGTCTAAATTTCTGCTTACCCTCTTCTATGGCGTGGTTGACATGACATGGCTTTGCTTTGTCACGCAGTTGATACTTTATGTCGTTAAGTCACAAGATTTGAAGACGTTTTATGACTAAATAAAATTGTTAAAAAAAGAAATTAGATGTCATATGAGGCGTTTGCCCTGTCTTTAGGGTTCAACCAAGATAAAACGATAATACAGAAGTTTACTCGTATAATATATCAACGTGTGTATTATTATAAAATTCAATACAGATATTCAAAACAATGTGAACCTACATGCATAAAGCTTTATTTTATCTGCGATTCGTGTCGCGTATTCGTACGTACGTACTATGTACACCACGGCTACACTACAAC
Source organism: Oechydrus chersis rufus (assembly GCA_018250615.1). Classification (NCBI taxonomy): domain Eukaryota; kingdom Metazoa; phylum Arthropoda; class Insecta; order Lepidoptera; family Hesperiidae; genus Oechydrus; species Oechydrus chersis. Next base: position 6,104 of record DWTS01000426.1, on the reverse strand, counting down.
GTCACTTGTCACCATTAATGACACGCACTAATTAATTATCGAATTGAGACAATCAATCTCCGCGGACACCGTATACGCTTAGTGGTGCCATGGTCGGAAATCGTGACGTATGCGCGTATATCAATTCGTATTAATAAAATCAAGTGGATTTTTTGAAGGTTTTGAGAAAATTCAAATCAGTAGGTAAATAAAGCGTTAATCACTAAATAATGCGTCCACCATCAATCCGCATTTAAGGAGTGTGGTGGAGTATGCTCCAGATGATGATGATTATAATTCCTTAGTTGTGGGGAAAAATCGTGCCCAGCAGTGGAACGTAAAAAGGTTTGCAACCAAAATAATACGCATTAACATTCAAATAAAATTTTCTACAATTTGCACCAAATTTCTCAATACCGCTATAGAATATAAATTTTATTTTTACCTTTTACGAGTAAAGTATTGATAACAGTCACTCAAACGTAGTTTTAACTGCTGTCTAGATGTTTAATTCATATCTACCTTTCAATGTATTGATAACAGTCACTCAAGGTCCAATAGAGCATGCAGTCAAGAAATGAAATTAAAAGATTTATTGCTTAAGTAACGTTATATAACAATATACGACAAAATTTGTAACCTTGATTGTATTGCGTTCATTTATATTTATAACGTTATTTATCGCATACGGAGCGTTTTGATAATGAAGGTACTATATTAAAAAAACTACTTTGATTTATACATATAATGCGCTTTTGATAAGTACCTGCCTTGAGTTAAGCAGTCACTATCTCCTATGGACATCTTATATCCGTGCCAAACTCATATTTGTATACATTTCTTAGTATCCTATTATAAACATGTTAAGTGCTATAAATTTGCAATTATGTTTGTTGTTACCTACCAAAATATAGCAGTATAACCCTGGAACTGGTAAAGAATGGGATTAGGAATTAAATCAGCTCGTTGTAAACCTGCTCCACCCACACCAGCTGGCATGCATCCTCATTAGCTATAATAAAAATATACCAAAAAAAATATCCATTAAAAGGGTTACAGCAATTTTAAGTGGTACCAGGATAGTACCACTACTTAATCAGAAACTTTGATACCGTAGGCCGCATGTATTCCCAATTTCCCAACTATTACTATCCGCTTTCGTTGTCCCCTACAAACTAGTTCGGATGGATGAATAATTCACAGATTCGCGATCGGAAACTTGGAGATAGGTATCGGGTGTCAATTAAACAAAGTATTTGCACCACACCCTCCGAATGAATAGGTTTTAGAATTGAATCAGGAAAATTAACCGTAAATAGTCAAGTGTTCCGGACAAAAACTTAAATGCGTTCTCCCCGAAACCCCGCCGGTGCGAAAATACGAAATTACATGCGGTATTCGAATCGTTTTCGGTAGTGTGAATTATTTACGCGGCGGGCAAATGCGGGCGAGACCTCCGCCGCGTCGTAGACGAACAACTTTTTGTTTACATTCTGAGAATAAGTAACGGAAATGGAAAATACACATTTACACACATTTAATTTTATTGCATTTTTGAAATTGGCTGCTCGAAATTCCTGCCTCATATCGGCTGTGAAGCGTTTCTGTTTAAAGGGTATTCTTGAATCATACAATCTTTATTCACCACCGGGATTTTCTAAAATATTTCCTTGAGGATAAATAATCGGTATTATGTTTCGGTACGGTTGGTTCAGTACAAGCCCTGCACTAAATTACATGATGCTTTTTTTGTTGTATTTGTTATTGTTAGGAAAATGTTTCGACTACTAAACTGCTTTCAGGCTCAGGCACAGTCAGGCCATAAAAACCAGAAAATATTTAATATTTTCACTTAATATTTTGACGGATTATGATCATATTCGGAATTGACACAAGTACTATTATTATAAACAATGCTCAAATTCTAAACAATGGTAGACGCGCTTCTTTCTTATCGATACAAAATAAATGGATTATTATTTAAATTATCAACACGGATACTGGGCGAATCATGAATAATAAAAAGGCATTAACATTTATATCGACAGAGACAAAGATTGAGAATTAGTCTGCTTCGAAATAAATTTTTATGTAGACATCAAAAAAATATCAGCTAATCGCAGGAAGTGCTATTTTATCAATGTCTACATCTCGTGTCATAATTTATAATACCTTGTTACTAAAAATAAAGATCGTATCCTATGTCAATTTTATTTCGTAATCCGAATCGAGACGAAGGTCGATGGATAAATAATTTTTATCGTTTGGTAAACATAACTTTTTTCGAGTAACTCTTCTAATTTCACACTAGTTGAACGGGCACTGAACGATTTGGATGAGAGCAGCCGGGGCGAGGGGGGCTCATTAAAGGATGCGCGGTTCGTCTCATTGGGGTCGGACAAAAACGGTCCCGCTGTCCGTTACGGTTTGGGCCGCAATTAAACAAGAGAGCGGGCGGTCGTTCATTGGAAAAGCGCTGAACAAGTGAACAGTACAACAGCTATCTAATTACTTTGTGCCTCCGCGGTACCACTTGTATCTACGGCGTGACCTCGCTGTGCAAAGTTGCTTGCGGTTTTTGTAAACACCGCCGCCGCGTCAACTTTATCTGATCGAATGTTTGGCCCCGAACGCGTGTAGTTTAATTAGTGCTAGTTGATGACTCACATTCCCGAACCACGCGATGGGAGAGCTGTTTATTGTTTGTGCGAGTACAACTAAACACTTCTATGTTACGTAAACGTTGATGTAATATTTTTCTTTCATGCATGATTACGGTGTTGTGAAAATTTACGAAACAACCAAGAACAACGGGCTCTACCACGTAGGTAGGTACACGTCAATGTCTAAAAATGCAATATGAAAAGTAAACCGTTTGCACTTGCACTTTGCACCGTTTTGTTGCTTCCTGTTGTCGGGATAAAATGAAACATTCCCCGAATTATGAGCCGCACAATAGTGAGAAAGCGATCAAAAGTCTTTCCGCGTCAGACAGACAAAAGTAAACAAAAAGTTTCTATTTCTATAGCGGACGTGTAATAATTTCATTCTGCAAAATTGGGATAACTTTATTACGACATACGTTTTAAAATACTTCGTTGGCTGCAACTACCTATTTGGTGTTTAAATTGAGCTGACAAAAATCTGCAGACAGAATAGTGGGTATTCCACGCAGACGACACCTTTTCCGTCGACGTCGGTAGAAATAACGGTGCTCGGTTCAAAATTACTTCATTTCTTTTCGGTCATTAAGCGGCAGAGTGGTCGGGGTTTAATACAATCGGAATCGAATTAAGTTCATTCAGTTGCGGGAAGGCAGTCGGGTTAAGTTGATTCAGCAGCGCGGCGGACACGTGCGCCCGCCCGGCCCCGCTCGCAATAAGAATAAGAAATGAACCGATAAATTCAGTACAGGGTTGTCTCGTAATCATTGCATTACACTTTTATAACAATAGATTATTCGATAACCCTATTATTTATACTATACATGTATAAAGAATATAATGATAATATTCTGATAGAAATTAAGATAACACACCTATTGTAATAAGGTTCATTGCGTAAAGTAATATTTGAAATACTTTATGATATACATAAATGTGTGTGGAGATAAATTTCAATTTGCATATAGTCGAATATTTCCCAGGCTGACAAATACCGACTTTGCACATACATGTTAGAATTAAGCTCCCTCGAGATCACGGGTAATAGAGAACGTTCATTAAGCGATGCTAGGCGACAATCATCCGAATACCGACGCCCCTTACTCCGATGCGACAAATGAACCCGAAGCGCTGACGATTATTTCGCCTTATGTGCCGCTGTACTCGACAAAAATGATTCTTAACCGACGCCAGAGTGCTTGTGAAAATAATGCGTTTATCACTAAAACAAATCTCCCCGTAAATCCTTTTAAAAACTGACATTAAGTTCGGTCACCAGAGGTTTCCGATATAAACATTTTCAGTGCGATATTTGACATGAATTATGGAGAGGTTTTCGAATAACGTCGGCGGATGAAAATGCGATGCGATCGGTGCAGCGTGACGTGGAGTGTACGTTTGACGGTGGCGGGGTTATGAGCTAAACGGTGCGAAGTTTCACGTCGGGGAATGGATGGTCGAATTAATTGAAATATAGCGTCGCGCCGGTGCGCGGTCGTGCGGTGGCGGATTGGGGGATTAAAGTTTCAGTGGGTAGTCCGGCGCGGGAGCAGGTGCGGCGCGGGCGGGGGAGGCGGGGGCTGCAGTGTTACGCTACGCTATCGGCTTCCTGAACACTGAGCCGAACCGTTGAAAAATTGCGGCGAACGTCTTGGAGACGCCCCCTGCATCGGCGCGGAGCTGATCCACATACAAATCAGCCGCGACCGCCTGCATCGTACCGCACGAGTTGCGCCAGCATTTCATGTCGCAGCACCGCACCGTGTAATCAACTAACGTGTTGGACTTTTCAACAATTCACTTTGAATAAGTCCAATTGAAAACATTTTTCGAAGCGCGCAATTTGGTGTACCCGTTTTGTGAATGCACGTACGTATAGATCGTGAATAAATAGGTATTAGTGGAATGCAGCCTTATTTGCGTAAATATGGTAATAACGGTAAAAGGTAAAACATATTTTGTAGTTGTAGGAGACACATGTCTCGCGGATACGAAATGCTAATGCAAATATTTAGAATAACTTTACGGCATGCATGCAAAACAAATATGCAACGATAAAAATGAAAAAAAAATTATGATATAATTGTATAAATATTTTACGGCACATTATTTTAAGTATGAATCGAAAACTGTAGGCGTTAAATCCAGATTTCCTTATGAAAACTGAACAAGTCAGCCCTAGCAAGTTGCAGCGACATGCACCGTTTAATTACGGAAGCACTGAAGCTTGGCTAATGGACGACATACAACTTATGTGACGACTATCAGATATGTACATTAGCGTTACAGCTAATATGCCTGCCCTTCATATTGATTTATTAACGTACCCTGCATTGTGTTTGTCTGCCCACTTTAGGACCAATTTCAATAGGAAATTGCTTGCATACCGATAAGCATGACGGCGAGGTAAATATAAGAGCTGTGCAAATATTTCTATTACTAACGTAATTTTATATGTATCTAATGGACGCACGTAGGTACATACGCGTGGCGTCTCTTACATGATGAAAAATCCTTACTCATAGACATTTGTAAAAATATAGAATCGGATATTATAATAGAGTTCTAGTGGTTCCACAACACCCGAGGGAAAACTTGAAAATCTTCTAGAATGTAGTTGTGCCGATCTGTTATGAAGATACAAGTTTTTAGACCAGAAAACAGTACTAAGGTTATAGTAGTGTAGGACAAAAATAGTTTTATTGCTGCCGTAGTGGAGCCATCGCGGCAAAACGCATAACTTTCAATATGACGGCAGTACTCAGTATTATTTATTAAATACATCCATCCGTATATTCATTAATGTACTGTATAGAGCACGGATATAAAAAGGTCGCCGAAGAAAATATTACTGCAAAGCTAAGCTAACTTTTCTCATGACTCTGCGAGTTCTCGACGTTGCACGGTACCGGCCGTATCTTCTTGAAATATCAAAATAAGATTATTTCGTTTTGTGTTTGCTTATTTCGTGTAGCAAAGATAATAACTATGATATTTGCCAAGAGACTGGCAACTTTGGTCTCACGAGTACCGCGTAGAAATGAAACTAAATCCTTGACAATAATAATAAAATAATTGAGCTAAAATCAGTTTGGGTATCGTAATTTTATTAAAGGTCCGAGAGAACGTCGGGGGACTGGGGCGACCTTCATAAACAAAGTTTATGACAAACAATAACATTTATTACATAGTTGTGTATTAATGCACAGTCGGTTTACAGCTGGGCGGGCGCCGCCCTGGCGACACTCCTCTATTGTTTGGACACGCGCACAATACATCTTTTGGGATGCAATTTCTCTTCGCCCGTTCTCTTCTTTATTTCATAAATAAAATGAATTATATAAAATTAAATTAAAAGCAGTGATAGCCTAGTGTTTAAGAATTCCGGTCTCCTATCCGGGGGTCCGGGTTCGATTCCTGGCACACACCTCTGATTTTTCGGAATTATGTGTGTATTATAAA
>DWTS01000425.1:0-10096 GCA_018250615.1 Oechydrus chersis rufus | reverse complement strand
CAGCGACTCGCTACCAAAGTCAAGTTGCTTTTTTTTTTTTTTACTATTAATTAAGGTTTCGTGTGTTGTAGAGCGTTTTTTCTTCGTATTTTTCTTCTTTTGTGATGACCGAGATTTTTCATCTTTAGATACAGGTGTTTTGCCAATACTTTCAATGACGCCTATTTGCTTATATAAATTTAATTTTTCTATACATTTGTCTAGATTGTTTTTAAGCAGGGAGTTATCAGAGAGGAGGTTTGCAATTTCACCGTGAGCGCTCATAAGTTCCGATTCTAGTTGAGTAATGCGAGATTTTAATCTGTTTATTTCTTCACTGTCTGCAAAATAATTAGGTAGGCTTTTAGCTGTACTGTCATGAATGCTTTCAGTAAGAAACGATTATATATACAAAACATAACGATAATATATCATCATCCATATATAACGATTATATATCATTTTCAGCTCGTTATAAATATTATCAGTTGAACGAATATTACTTTACAAATATTAAATCTAAGGACAAAATGCGGCTACGAAAACAATATGGGATATTCTTGACTTTTTTACCCTTTTGCAGAATAAGCGATCCGTGCAGTTAATAGCCGGTGGGCGATGTTCTACAAAGGAACTGTTTTTGAAATATACCCTCTTCAGCAAACTTATTGCTCGGCGGCGAAAAAGGAGCTTCCTGCTGCCTTTCTGTGTTGAAATTGGTTCCGTTTGATGCTGGGAAGTAGGAAGATTTTGATTGCTAAATGTTTAAAGTGATGATAGCATCTGGAGTTAACTATTATTTGATTATTATCGTTGAGTTAAAATTATATATTTGAAAACAATTTGTTTGTAATGTATCCGAAAAATGGATTTATTTAAAATTATGGATGTATTAAATTATTAAACAATAGGCGATGGTTACTTAAATGTTGTACTATAATTAACGAGTATGTTATACACTCAAAATAAATAAAAAACAGTACATAATATTTAATATACACATACACAGAGTTTTATAAACCAGGTATTTTTTTACAATTTACATACTTTTCCGTTGTATATTGAAAGCTGTGGGAATTAATAATATAATAAATTATTTAAGTTGTGTATTTACACAACTCGGCTCAAGTGGGTCTTTTGTTTATGCCGTTACAAATATCACAAGTTTGGTGTGTCTGACATGGAAAATTTAGCATGGTAATGGTTCTAGAAATATTTGCCGACCGTTACATCGTCGCGACTTCGAATATCCCCAATGAACGTGACGGAAATTCTAACAATTTTATGCAAATTAATTTTAATATTTGTTTGCATCGGTTCGACATCGCTCACTTTTGAATTCCCGGTACTTATAAATAAACCTTTGTACCTTTGAGGAAGTTAGTGACTTAAATATAAGTATATTATGGTAAATTGTTTATATTAATTTGCAACTCGGGAGACAGTTATTTCATAATGTAACCTAATTTGAAATGATTCTATTGCAGAATTTATTTTGATTTTATCATCTTCAATAACATTTTAGAAGGATAAAGTGTCTGGCGTCAGTTTCATTGATGTTGCGATAAGAGAAAGTTAGATTTGTGAGCAAATAAGTATTAAAATAACATAAACACACTACCTTTGACGGAAGATCTTAATGAGAAAAGTTTGATGCGACTTCCATTTTGACTCAAACTTCTGTCATCAACGTTTACTTTCATGGCTGGGGTGAGTCCAGGGTCGAAGGCATGAGTACGTCGGAAATAAGATAAGAATCTTACTTGAATTATAAACAAAAGTTGATTCAGTTATCGCCAGCCACCGCTTCGTTCGATTCCACTTCTAACTTCTTCGCCGATTGCACCCGGAATTGCGTTAAAAGTTTACACTGACAACGCTTTTGGACCGCACCGAGCTAAATTTAATAATCGTTTTCGGTTCAGTGTGACAAACGATAAATACATTTGGGAAGTTCACAGAGTAGCGTGCAAACTTTTTTCATTTGTTTTCGCTTCGTCATACGGATAAAATATACTATGACTATTTCAAACTTATTTCTCTCGCTAGGTAGAGCTAATGTAGTGACTTGGGTATGTTGGTAATAATCATCATATGAACGGTTTGAACTCGTTTAGCAATGAAGCGGAATTAGGGAGCGCTGAACAGATTTAACTGGGTAATTAAAACTAGGCCAATTAATTTCAATACCCACACGAGATCAATATACTCAAAGTTAAGGGCATGGTTGAATCGTTAATACGCTTAACTTATACGTGCGAAGTTCCAACTTCCCAATAGTTACGTACGATCAAAGTTAGTCGAGCGGGGACACTTCAGCGTACAGTATATTTATGAATGAGTCTATTAAACAATGTTTACTTATTCAACCTTGCGTGGTGTGACTATCGGGACCGTACGGAGCAACGATAGCATCGCCGTACATTAGTCGGCACGAGAAAGTTGTTATCAGATGTGTTTGTTCACAACTTTAGTATCGCTGCGCTCTTTACAAAGTTGTCGGTCGAGTGCGTGCGCTTCGTGCATATGGGCGGGAAATATTTAATTGCACTTACCATGTTAGAGAGCACCAGACGTTGATGTTTAGCGAGTTGGGGGTCTAAGGTTTGGAGTGGGATGGCGAGCGGCAACGGAAGTTGTAAGGGCAGTGGTTGCGGGTGTTGCAGGATCAGGGGTGGGCAGCAGCCGCACGGCGTCGCGTAGGTCACGCACCCAAGCTGCGGCGGGAACAGCGTGAAGGCGGCCTCCCAGAGGCCTCTCCCGCGTTTCTTCTACGACCGCATCCGCGGCCGACCAGAAGTTTTGACGGCCACGCGAGTTGCCGTCTACCGAGCTCGAGTCTCCGGTGTCCCGATGCCGGCCGAAATGAACCGGTGGGAAAATTCAAAACTCGTGAACAAAGTTGGGGAGCGCGCTACTCGAAGTCGAGTCGACGTCCGGGGTACGGGGAAGGGCCGGGTCACGGTCGGGAGCGGGAAACTGAGCGATCGGGAGAAGCGAGAAACGACGCGCAGGGCTCGCGAGAGTGTGGAGGTCGATAATACCATTGATGAATCTTCTGAAAAAACAGATGCTGAAATACCAGATTATGACAGAAATGAATACGAAACTTACGGTAGAAATCGTTTTTTTGACGAACGAAATCGTTCAGACAACCTCTGGGCAGTTGCGAGTAGAGACCTTACAACAGTGAAACCGTACTGGCAGGCACCAGACTCTTTGGGGCTTACATCACAATACCCTATTTCCACCGATTCTGGTAAGTTTCTAAAAACAATTACGTATTAACTACATTTAATTTAAGAAAAAAAATTCAAAAAAAAAATCTAAACAAGAATTCTCTGTGGTCTTACTTTTCTTATACGTATTATGAGTTATATTATAAATAGTTAATAATTTGTGCTGAACATACTTCATTTAGGTATATCTATACGGATAAATTTTCGGATCAGTATTTTAGTTAATTGTTACTTGGAACTTCAAAAACAGATATTGGCTTGAATAAAATCTAGCTTATGGGATTAAAAGAATATTCAAAGCTTTTTTCAATTTTTAGATGAAAACAGTATCTTTGGTAGATTTACCGGTTCAGAAGGCTTTGTTTCCACAACGTTGAATAATATTGGCTCAACACTACCCGAAGCACTGGAAGTGAGCACTCCGCGGGTAAGTAAATAACGTCGATCACATAATGTCACGGTCAAATGTTTTTATTTTCCTGGAAACTACTTTTCACTAGTCACATATTTCTAAGTATTTTTTGTGGTTAGGTTATAATATAATTTAAGCACGCTTACTCATTTACTATTTATTTTGTTTTTCCGCCAAAGAAATGAAATGATGAATGATGAAAAGTGGCCACAACTGAAAGTTATGTGCTGTGCTCAAAAGTATGTGTGGAAAACACTCCGTAATTTAACTGCGTGGTAAACTACGGCAGCTTATCGTTTGATTCTGCTTAAATAATCCTTTAAATTCTTTAAATATTTTTGTTTGAGATTGTACCTACCTAGGTCCATGTCCATGTGATATAGCGGCATTTTAATTAGATGGCCTGCATGCTGGTTCCTAACTCCTTTACCATGAAAAATATTTCTTTCAATCATAATATAGCATTATACCTAATTCGTTTCAGTTACAACGACGAGATAATGACGATTTACAAATAACGGGTTTTTTCACCACCGACACTCCATACACCCCAATGACAACTACTGAAGACACAGATTGGCTCACACACCCACCAGAGTATTCCCAAGTAAACCATAATTTTAATTTCAAAATGCAAATATTTAATTTCGTATAGATACCTAATTATAGAGACCTAAATATCAATATCGTAATGTTCTAAGCTTAACATTATAAACGTAATGTTACAAACATAACATCACAATCACAACTAATTTTAAGAAGTTTTGAAGATCTCCTCTACAAGCGGCTTAGACTCGTTCACTTTCTTAACCTACCTACCTTTATAGGTTCAAGAGTTGAATTCAAACATAGAACACAGAGACTAAGCTGTGTTTATGAACTTAAATTACCATTACATCCGCATGTCATGGGTCAGCACCCAACCTTATATTATGTGACATATTTCTAGGGCAACGGATCAAGAAACTACGACAATTCGGATAATTATTATGATTATGGGACTTCCGGCACATATTTGGGTCCCCGCGGCTACCCAGGCCCACCAGGTCCTCCGGGACCTAGAGGACCTAAGGGAGACCCTGGTAAACACGGCGCGGAAGGTCAACAGGGATTTGCAGGGCCACCTGGTCATGTATTTGTTGTTCCTGTAAGTCCCTTATGATGACTCATTATTTCGATATAAATGCATATAATTCCTATAGCCACTACATTTGAGTTTTAAAGTTTTGTTTTAATTGTCCTACCTAAAAGACCTAATACAATAAACATGTACGTATGCCAAACCAAACACCAGTCAAATTAACTCGAATTTAATCATAAGAATTTAACAGTCAATGAAACAATTCACGAATATTCATGCATGACGAAGTATGATAAAAATGTCTACATTTACTTACCTATACATGCAGATTATACATGTATTTATATAGGTTAATTGAATTGATTTTAAATTACGGCACGATAGATTGATAACATTGAATCGCGAAGTGTTACAACCAACGTTAAAAGTTTAAGTAGGTACCTAATAATATTCTTTTATTGCAGCTACAACAATCCAGTAATGATAAGGGACCGGATGTGCAGTCAGAAGCGCTACGTCAAATGTTAAATCAACACATGGTTTGTTTAAAAAATACTCAGAATATTATAATGCTTTATTGTAATGTTTATTTTATAATTATGATGGTTTTCATATAATAACGTTTCTAAGACTTGATTGGGGGCCTACAGTATACGTTATCATGCACCAGCAATCACTTCATTTCATTGCAAATGGGGCAACATATTGACCTACCTATTATTAATGGTCTACGACAGGGCTATCTGAACCAAATACAAAGTTATTGAATAAAGTGGAGGGCCGCAGACGAATACTCAAAAATCAAAAACTATAATTAAATAGCGATTTTTTTGTTGTATTTATTTGTTATGGCCGTATGCGACCCGTGAGCTGGATAGCCCTGGTCTACGATATACACTAGTTGAGAAATTTCGAGCACTTAATACCATAAATAAACTAAAAGAAAGTTAAATTTTTAAGGCTGCAATGAGAGGCGCAGAGGGGCCTATGGGTCTTACAGGCCCACCGGGACCCGAAGGCGAAATTGGACCCGAAGGATCGAAAGGAGAACAAGGAGATCAGGGCGAACCGGTACATTCGATTACAATATCTGCCTTGAATCATTCAAATTTAACGTTTTGAAGTTTACATAAAATAAAATCATTTTTTTAATCCGTAGGTGCACGAAAGAAAAGTAATTATCATATTTTTTCTATTTTTTCATAATATAACGTAACTGAAAAATTTGTAGGGTCCACCGGGTCCTAGAGGATTTCAAGGCCCTCCTGGCAGAATAGGCCGACGAGGACATGCTGGAAGGGATGGAGAACGGGGGTCAACAGGAGGTATAGGAGCCAAAGGTGAACCAGGCTACCCTGGAATAGCTGGCATGCCTGGTGATAAAGGCGAAAGGGGCATCCTGGGGCTGCAAGGCGAACCTGGCACGCCGGGTCAAGATGGTCCACCAGGTGACGACGGGCCGCCTGGGCCACCTGGAATGCTGGGAGAACTGGTATTTTTTTACAAAATAACTGTATTATTACTTGGTAAACACATTGTCATCCTCTCGTCCATCGCCTCATCGACTTTAGTCTTATTGCGCCTACTTGCGATCCTGACTTTTCCTTTGACTTGAGTTGTCTTTAGCTACATTTTCATATATTGCGCCTTCTTGAACATACTCGTATATTACAAAACCAAGAAGCATGAAAATGAGATAAGTTACCCTATATATCGAATTACTTTTTATACAACATAAAGAAATATATTTTAGGGCCCCAGGGGATTCATGGGACCCAGAGGATTTCCTGGATTAATTGGTTATCCCGGAATACCTGGAAATGAAGGACCTCAAGGCATGAAGGGAGTTTCTGGACAACCTGGCCCTCCTGGCACACCAGGTCAACCTGGACCCATGGGAGCTCCTGGTTCTCCAGGGCCCCAAGGCCCTATTGGAACACCAGGCTTGCAGGTAACAATGATATTCGAATAAAATAGAATAAAACAATTAACACAAAACATTATAACAAGGTCGTTATGTTTTCAAAAATTAGGGTCCTCAAGGTAAACCTGGAATATCAGGCCTTCCGGGACCAGAGGGTTCTCCGGGTACCCCTGGAAATCCAGGACAACAGGGTTCACCGGGGGATGTAGGACCGCAAGGACCGCAGGTAAGCATACAACAAAACTGTAACTGATCGCTGTCTGTGCATGGCAAATATATTGAAAAAATCATAATGGGGCATCACTTAACATTTACTGATTTTTTTATTTAAATCGATTAACAAATAGGAAAATTATATAAAATAAGGAAAGTATATATTTTTTGTATCACATTTCCACGTAAGAGAAGCTGCGGGCACCAGCTAGTTTCATAATACAAGTAAAATCTGTCAAATGTAAAAGCTTCCATGTCTTTGTGTCAGCAAAACTGGAATAGTAGGTTGACTTGAAATTTTTTCATAATACTTATGTCGTTTGTATGAGAGTATTTTTACATATTTTTATAGAAATTCCAAACTTTTAAATAAATACAATTGCGTCTGTCAATACTTTTATTTACTTTCTTAATAAATTAATACCCGATTGACCACTATTAAATGGGACCAGGTTTAGCTTCTATCAAGAAAATTACGTCGAAGTAGAAATAAATGCTTATTTTATCAATAATAATAGTGACTTACATAATGTTACATACATAATAATTTAGTGTGAAACATTTTAGGGAATGTTGGGATTTCCTGGCAACCGAGGACTTAAAGGTGATGATGGGCCCCGCGGTTTTCCCGGAGATAAAGGAGATAAAGGGCTGAGAGGTAAATAACAATACAATGTGTAACGCGATGTAGGTTGAAAGAAAAAATATAATACATAAGTATTTTTACAAAATATATAGAGTCTGTTCAGACTTAGATCTCATAAGTTATTTCTCTTCACATTCGTGGAATTTTAATTTCTAAAATATTGATTACTTGAATGGTTTTGATAAATTTATGTTATATATTAGGACTAGAAGGCGAGAAAGGTGAAATGGGTCCTAAGGGAGAACGTGGGTTATCTGGAGAAACCGGTCCACCAGGCATTGAAGGACCGGAAGGACAAAAGGTTGTATTTGAGTTTGACACATTTTTTTTATTATATTACATATGTTTATTTTCTAATTAAAATGAAATGTAAATTTTCAGGGTTCAGAGGGTCCAAGAGGTGAGACAGGATCGATTGGTCCCGCAGGTGAGAAGGGCGCGACAGGACCACAAGGGCCGCTTGGGTACCCAGGTAGCCAGGGGGAAAAGGGTGATAAAGGTGCATCTGGTAGAAGAGGAAGAAGGGGCGCTAAGGGCATGACGGTATAAGTGAATTGTGATAAATTCTAAGATGCTAGCAACTATAGAAGTTATGCACTGTTTATAGTATTTTAAAATTTATTAAATGTGACATAAATTTTTAGGGATTGGTGGGGCTACCTGGAGATCGAGGAGAAATTGGACCGCGGGTAAAAACCAAAATTTGGTTAAAATATTTTAACTTATTTAATAACACTTAACGTAAAGTCTTAAGAACTTTGGTACAAATAATACAAAGATTGTTATTTCAGGGCTATAGAGGACCAAGAGGTAGGCGAGGTTCTGATGGTCCATCCGGCCCTAAAGGTGATACTGGACAACCTGGGCCCCCAGGTCCTGTTGGTGAACGAGGACCTCAAGGATTAGAAGGAACTCGAGGCTTTCCCGGAGCTTTAGGGCCTCCTGGCTCTGATGGAAAACCTGGCCTACCGGGGCCTCCTGGAGAACGTGGACCCACGGTAATTATTTTACTTTGAAAAATAACCGAGTATCTCTAATACCTATAACCCATTTTGTGAATTCCTTTTTTTATTCTTTGTTATTAACGTTTGCACTTTCAGAGATAAGATCAATTAAAATATATAGATAACCAAAGAAGTATAGAAATAAGAAGTAACTTAAAATACTTGACTTAAATTTTATTTTTTGTCAGTAATTTTATTTGTTTTATAGGGTGAAACCGGTGCCCCTGGTTTGGCAGGTCCTACTGGTCTTTCTGGGCCTCAAGGGCCAAACGGTGAGCCTGGGCCACCAGGCCCACAAGGATCGTCAGGCATACCAGGAACACCCGGCGAAATGGGTACTCCTGGTGAGATGGGTAAAGAGGGACCGCCAGGTCAACCCGGTCCTGAAGGAAAACCTGGACCAGTAGGACCACCTGGACCAACGGGAAATAATGGCGATCCAGGATTACCAGGAACTCCGGTATTATAATATGGATATTAAAATTTCCAAACTTAAATTTTAAGGGATAAAATGTAATAAAGTATTACAATTTGCTTATGAAATAACAATTAATCGAAAAATAACTAATCTTTGCCATTGCTCTCAACTGCGTTGTTTGAGGCTAGTAATAACCACATAAAAATAATACGAATTTTATCAAAAATAACAACATATACCTAAATGCAATTATTGTTACTTTGTCTTTATCTAATGAGTAATTTTTATTACATATTACATAAAAACAATAGATCTCAGGCTGTTACTATCAGAGGTTTTATTTCAGATTTTAAAATTGTGCCCTTTGGCGTGCCGCAGGGCTCTCATTTGGGCCCGTTGCTCTTTAATTTATATATTAATGACATTGACAGTTGTATAAATAGTAAATTACTTCTCTACGCTGACGATGCTAAGATTTTCAGAATAATTGCGAATGAAGGTGATTGTACATCCCTTCAGAATGATCTTGACTCCCTAACTAACTATTGTTCTCAAAACCAACTGTTTCTAAATAATGAAAAGTGTTCGATTATAACTTATTCCCGTAAACAAAAAAATATCGATTTTACCTATACTTTGAATAATAATATACTCTCCAAAACAAATTCAATTCGAGACTTGGGTGTTATCATGGACTCAAAACTATCTTTCAAAAATCATTACGATCATATGATAAAACGATCATATCGTCAATTGGGTTTTCTACTTAGAACCTGTAAACCTTTTAGATGCCCAGCCGTCTATAAAACCTTATATTTTTCTCTGGTGCGATCCATACTAGACTTTGGATCTGTAGTTTGGAATCCGTATCATGCTTGTCACATTAATAGGATCGAAAGGATTCAGAAAACATTCTTAAGAATTTTAGAATACAGAATCGGGTCCCAATATATGTCATATAGTAACTTATTAAATAAACATAAAATTCTACCCTTAAATCTGCGAAGGCAACATCGTGATTATATGTTTTTATATAAAATTTTAAATAACTTCGTCGATTCCCCTGATCTTTTAGAAAAAATTCACCTTGCGGTACCTCAAAAAAGTATCCGCAGACCCAATAATTTATTTGCTGTTCCTACATCGAATACCTTATTCACCTCAAATTCATTTTTCAATC
>DWTS01000424.1:0-10096 GCA_018250615.1 Oechydrus chersis rufus | reverse complement strand
GATCATCACATGATCAAATGCATAGTTTACGATCCTATAAAGGACATACAGACAAACATTCATTTTTATATATTAGAAAATAGAATAGAAGAAGAAGTACCTTGGGATTTTTTTATAATATGTGCATCGTGTACCTTATTACATTTCCGCTGGCAAGTAATGCTGTTCTCCATAGTGGGCAAGTCTCGACACGGCACCTCGCGGGTGGAGTGGCCGCAACGACATTGCAGGTGGGTAGAGTCGGGGCACACGGGACATTCACCTTAAAACAGGTAGGTGCAGTAGTACTTGCAGGTAGGTCAGGATATTTCTTGAGTAATATATATATCTTTATGGGAATAAATTCTTTAAACACAATATAGATTCGTTGCAACCTGACTAGTAAGATGTTCACCATAAAATATAGGTCGTACAAATCCCGCGTTCAATTTCCGGGCCAGCAAAAAGTTTAACAAGAATGTAGACTTCCATTTAGCATCTAGATGTTTCTGCAGTTGTCTTTTGTGTACATGGCAGCCATGACGTAGGGAATGCTAGTGTAAAAATTATATAACTCCAAGTAAATTACATGGATATAAAAACGGCGTTTTGGAGTCGCCACAAAATCACTTAACTTTTTTTATCATTTTATTTCTTATTTCGAATTTCAAATTCTTATTTTATCTACAGCCATCAACTAAATCTTTCTATAAAAATAAGATTTGTTTCACTGGAAAAACATTTGCGGCGGTATTATCGATCATCTTATCGATCAAACCACAGAATTTCGAATCGATTCGAGATTAATTCGATCGTTGCTTACCTTCGTGGCACTTCTCCTTGCAGAAGTGTCGCTCGTCGGCGGCGCCGCAACGCAACGGTTTAGCGCAGATGTTGTCGCACAGCGGGATGGGGTCGGTGCACGACTTGCGCTGGCCCTTCTCTATCCTGGATACAAAAGATTACTTTTTTGGTTACTAGTAAACGCTAGTTTGTGTGACGCTACCCGCTTAATGTTAATTTTAGGGCAAATGTCTTTAGATCACACATGATAATCTTAAACAAATCCCTTGACAGCTGTAAATGCTGGAAATGTATGAAATCCTAAGTCAACTTAGGACTTATACAGCGTGCTGGCCGTGGCCAAGGCCATAGTTGATCCTGGGAGGCCATGATCTCTTTTTGGGAGGCCGTCATCTCGCATAAGCAGGCCGCGAAAGGGAGAGGGAGTATGGTATGGTAAAAAATTTCTCTACCTCATTATGTTAAAATCTGCTAAAATAACGCACATATAGTTATAGATATAATTAAAATCTAATATAGTTATAGATAACAAATAAGCCACAAACAGCAGTTACTCACCTGGCACGCACGGCGACATGTTACACGCGCGCCGCACGCGAACAATAACACTAACGATAAACAAATAAATCACAAACAGTAGTGACTGACGCACCTGGTCTTGCCGCACGGACACGTGAGCACGTCTCGGAATGCACGGGTACACATTACACGCACGTAAATCAGGTGCGCGCCGCACGCGAACAATAACACTAACGATAAACACATAAATCGCAAGCAGTAGCGACGTACCTGGTCTTGCCACACGGGCACGTGGGCACGCTCTCGGGGCGCAGCGGGCACGCGCTGCAGGGCGGCGCGTGGCACGCGCGGCGGCACACGTGCGCGCCGCACGCCAGTACGCGCGCGCACTCCGCGCCGCACGCCCACCGCTCCGTCACGCCGCGCTCGCACGCCACCACGCGCGTCTTGGACACCGCGCAGTGGCACACTGGACACCGAATATTGATTCAATTATCTAATAGAGCCCGCGCAGACGGAGAGCGTTCAGGCGTTCCGAGTTTGTGTAAGGTTGTGTGTTGGGGAGACGAATGAAAGGCGTGAGGTTTAGGAATACACTGACTATATTGTTATAATAAGACCTTATTATATAACTTACAACTATTACATCACACCTTCCCTATTAACAAAAAAAATAATAATTGTACACGATTATTATTTTTGAATTCGTAGAATGTATGTATTGAATAAAATTGAATTGTATGAATTAATCACAAAATATTTGATTACACATTCATATAACTATATTATCTTATTTTTAAGACACATGCATGACAAATGTTTAAACAAATACAATAAAATGCATCCTAAACTTAAACTGTATTAAAATTGTATAAGCCAATATAGAGAGAAAGATATATATAAAAAACACATTGGTTTCAAATTTTGCCATTTTCAAAAAGTTTAGTCCGATTTTTATGTACCACATATTCTTTCCCATTTTTCAAAATTTTCACATTACAATCTAAATCATCGATTACAACATAAGGTCCTAAAAATATCGGATCCATTTTATTATCTGATACATTTCTTAATAATAATAAGTCACCCTTTTTATAGTACACTGGGTTGCTATTAATATCATATTTATATTTTCTCTTAACCTTACTACTAATAAGATTACTATGTGCGTCTTTTTGTGCTAGTTGAAGTCTATATTTTAATTCAAGAGCGTAGTTGTCATGAGCATATAGAGGATCTACGACATGTCCTTCTAAATTCGATGGTAACACACAACGCTTGCCAAACACTAATTCATGTGGTGTGTACTTGGTCTCCGTATGTACTGTATTATTGTAAGTAAAACACCAATACGGCAACCAAGTACTCCACGCACTTGTTTGGTTCTGACAATTTATCCTTAGATACGCGCCCATCGCTTTATGGTTGTTTTCTAGCGCACCTATACTTTCATGATGGTAGGCCGTAGATGAAATTTGATTGATTTTTAAGATTTGGCATATCTCTTTCATAGTACTTGATATAAATTCTGACCCTCGATCGGTCGCTATTTCCCTAGGTATGCCATATCTTAAAATAAAGTTCTCGACAAATGCTCGGGCTACACTTACCGTGTCTTTGTTGAATAACGGGTACGCTTCTGTGAATTTTGATAACTCGCATTGCAAGGTCAAAATGTATTTATAATTATGTAGATCCGTTGGCAATGGCCCTACTATATCTAAATAAATCTTTTCTAATGCTGAATTTGCAGTTGTTGTAACTTGCATAGGTTGTTTAATAGGAACAGAATATTTCTGTTTCTTACATTGTTCGCATTTAGAGACATAATCAACGACATCTTTGTCCAAACTAGGCCAGAAGTAATACTTTTTAATATTATTTGCCATCCGCCTAATGCCCGCGTGGCCACTTGTGGGCAATAAGTGAAAGTCATTCAATATTACACGCCTGTTATCTAGATTATCTATTCTTTGAACATTACTGACTACACAAATGCGTGGTCCGGACCACTTTTCATAACTTTTTATTTCATTTATAAGTCCACTAATAAAATCTTTATTATATTCGTTTCTCAATATGCATATCTCATTTATCATTAACTTTTTACATAAACATAACAAGTCTCTCACCAATTCGACTCGCGTAATCGGAGATCGAGATATTGTTTGTAAATAAATTACCGATTTACTGGGCACGTATACAAAATATTTGTATCTTTCCACAATTATTTTTTCTTTTAATAACTTATTTAGTTTCCTGGGGCTTATTAAAGAGAATTCGGTAATATTCTCCGGTTTTTTAACAATTTCCACCACTCTCGGTTGATCAGGCCTCGAGTGTGTGTCCATGTTATCGACCGACAGATTATTATCGCTCTTATTATTATTTACATTTAACTGTCGCAGTTGCGCTCTAGTCATTACATTAATTATCTGCTCATTCATTGATTTTAAATCCTCAGACGAAATTATTATTCGTGATAGCGCATCCGCTGCAGAGTTTGATTGACCTTTTATATATTCAATTGTGAAGTTAAATTCTTCTAATTGCAATCTAAATTTTAATAACCTACTGGAGGGATCCCGCATAGAAAATAAATAAACTAAAGGACGATGGTCGGTCTGTATCTTGAACTGTCTGCCGTATAAATAAGGTCGAAAATATTTAACGCTCCAAACTATTGCTAGGAGTTCTTTTTCAATAGTAGGATAATTAATTTCGGCTTTATTTAAACCACGACTTGCATAAGCTACTGGCCGTCCATCTCCGTTACATAACACCGAACCGATAGCTCTACCTGATGCGTCAGTTTGTAGTTTAAACACATTTTTTTCGGAAAAGTTTGGATATTGCAGGACTGGCGGGCTTATCAAGGCTGACTTTAGCATTCGAAAGGAATGTTCACATTCTTTGGTCCATATATATTTAACATTTTTGCAACATAATTTATTCAAAGGAAATGCAAACTCGGCGAAGTTTTTAATAAATTTCCTATAATAGTTAACGAAGGCTACAAAACGTTTCAATTCATCAACATTTTGTGGCCTTGGATAACTTTCTACAACCTTGATTTTTTCTGGATCCGGTAAAATTCCTGTTCCGGAAACTATATGACCTAAATATAGAATCTCTTTTTGTAAAAATGTACACTTAGAAGGGTTTAATTTTAAATTAACTTTACGTAATCTTGAAAAAACATCCATTAAATTTTGATTATGTATACTCAAATTTCTTCCCATAACTACTAAATCATCCTGATAAATAAGACATTTATCGTAATTAAGGCCTGACATTGCTATAGTCATCATTCTGCTAAAACTACTAGGACTAGACTTTAGCCCCATCGGCATACGAGTCATTTGATATTGATTATTACCTGTAGTAAACGCTGTATACGGTCTACAATCTTTTTTTAAAGAAATTTGAAAAAATCCTTGAAATAAATCCAAATGAGTAAAATACATTGCTCCTGATAATGAGTCTAGTATTTCAGTAATATTAGGTAGAGGGAATTTATCGTCTTGTATATTATTATTTAAGTTACGATAGTCAATTACAACACGCCATTTTTTATTTCCGGACGCATCGTGTTTTTTGGGAACCAACAGCAATGGACTCGACCATGCACTCTGTGATGGTTCGATTATTCCGTCACTTAGCATATTTTTTATTTGTTTCTCTATTTCCGGCTTTTGAGCATAAGGCAGTCTGTAAGATTTAGTGTAAATAGGAACGGTATATGGTTTCATCTCAATAGTCTGTTCATAAACAGGAGTTGTGGATAATTTATCTCCTGGTAAATGAAAAATATCAGGAAATTTCGCACAAATTTGTTCTACTGTTTTTTGTTCCTCAATATTTAATCCTTTTAAATTAAGCAAAGAGAGTAAAGTTTTTACCCTTTCCGAATCAACTGTAGTTCTATTAAATTGACAAATGTAGTACTCATTTAATTTACTAGTGTTAACTTGAAAATAATTTAATTTTACATCTGTGTCACGAGTATTTAGAATACGAATTGGCATTTTCCCGTTAATCGGTTTATTTACGCTGCTAGCTAAAAAAACACCGTCACATAATTGTTGATTTGACACTACACACTGCTCTTTCAACTCGGTTTCGATATAATGTGTAGACTCGCTACGCGCTGGTATAGTCAAATAATTATTACGATTTGGTAGATTATTTTCAAATGATAACGTTACTAACTCGGATTCATTAGACATTAATTGTAACGTATTGATTTCAAAATTTAAATTACCTCTATAATGCGTTAAAAAATCAAGACCTAAAATACCATCAGTTAAGCATGGTAAATCTCTAAATACCATAAATTTTTGAGGAAAATTATACTTGTTATAAGTAAGCGTCAAATACACATAGCCTTCTGAGTACATATATCCTCCTATTCCTCTTACGCTAACTCTCTGTTTATGGTAAGGTATTTGTAAACGCTCTAAACATGCCGACTTTATTCCTGATATGGATGCACCTGTATCAATTAGCAAGCTATGTTTACAGTTGCGAATTTCAAACACTACTTTGTTTAAATTGTTACACGAGAGGATGATATCAGGCACGAAAAAAATGATTCAATGATTCATTATTCGAAGAACCCGTTGCCGCCTGGCTACTCTCTGTTACGATATTGATACCTCTTTGCAACCTGACACCCCGACCGCGGTTGCTACGCGGTGATCTATTTGTCGCACGGAAACGATTATTAAAATTGCCACGATAATATCGATTATTATTAAAAACATATGGTACCTGTGTCCCATGACCTCGTTGCTGGTATGCATTACGTGAACCGCCCCTTGTACCGAAATCACGTTGACCTCGGTATCCTCGTTGAGCTCTCCTAACCTGCTGATATGACTCTCTATACATACCTATAAATTCCGATGAACCACTTGGACCCGGTATCTCCTCGTCCTGGGCCGCTTGAATTGCGTCTGTTAAGGAAGAAAAGTTACGCGAGGCAATAATCGTACTTAAACGTCGATCCCGTAAACCATCAGCGAATCGCTTGATTGCTAACTTTTCGTTCATAGGCTTTAATAAAGCACACTTAGCTGAATCACTGTCAGCTTGCGAGACCGTCAAATTTACAAACAACTCGGATATTTCTTTACCATAATCTGTAATTGTCCTATTATTTTGCTTACAGTACTGTAATTTCGTTTGTATAGCAATATAACTCTTTTGCGGCAGTAATAATTTACGCATATCCTTTATAAGCTCATCGACAGTTTCGTATTTAGATGACAATAACAATTTCGCACGTTGGGATAGCCTACTCTTCAAAACAAACTGAATTAATTTGTTTTTACATCCTGGTTTATCTAAGACAGATTCATAATATTCTATAGATTCGATTAATTGCTTGGTACTATCAATATTATCATCCATGACGGGCAAAAGCTGTAGCGCCGTTTTTAATTCAAACGTATCCATGGCCACAGTATGTAATGAGAGATCGACCTCTCTTTGCACAGTACACAAAGAAATTATATCTAAAAATAACCTGTCAAACTCTTCACAAATCTTTGTAATTAATTTTATTTCGGAATTCGTATAGTTTCCTAAGTTTTGTTTGTATATTTCTAAAAACTTATTATATTTCAATAAAATTATATTTGCCTCCTCTCTTTTTGTCTCTAGTACTTGGCCTTGTCTACGGCTAGGACCGATTTTTATCAAATATTTTTTTATAACTTTTAACTCACTTAATATTAAATTTAAATCCTCAGCCATAACACGTTAACAAAAAAAAATAACCATTAGCCATGAGACCTTCTATGACAACTAATCAGAACTTAAAGAGAACACACATAATAATATTATTACGTTTATACGAATTACACATAATTTCAAGTTATATTTAATTAATTCATTATATTATATTATATTTTATTATATTATATTTTCCAAAAAAAAATTTTTTTTTTTTTCGTAACTAGTAAACTGGCTTTAAAAGATTCACTTATACTCACTGATACGCCACTGATTAATAATCACATCACTACCGCCTAGATTTTCTTAATAAACTGATATCACCGATTTTCACGTTTTTGAAGATCACCGATCTTTACACCAGTTGTATAATCGCCGGAACTATATGTCGATCACCTCGGCGTTGCCGACCTGTGGCACGGTACCCTTGAGTCCCTGGTACCTGCGCAAGATGCTGGAGTATCGCTTCAATGTAACTTCGTCTATGGTACGTTGTATTTGCTTTTTATGGCAACGCTTGTACAACTTGTATACAACGATGCAAATGCCGATTGCCAAAATGGTACATATAACCACGAGAATGGTGTTCGTGGTTTCATGAAGTTGATGCGCTCGGGCCGTATTGCTTCCAACCCCGGCGTTTTGGGCAATCACCACTTCTTCTTTTGTGTTAGAGCCACCCATTTTGTACAGATACGTTTTGACGCACTCGATGCACACTTAATTGTCCTTTCTCCATTGTATAGTCCGTGTCAACTTTTCACTAATTGTTTATCATATTTCGTCCGTATAAGGAGGACCACACGCGCGCGGACCCGGTGTCACTCAAGTTACAGGCAGGGTCGCCATGTAAGGTTGTGTGTTGGGGAGACGAATGAAAGGCGTGAGGTTTAGGAATACACTGACTATATTGTAATAATAAGACCTTATTATATAACTTACAACTATTACATCACAAAAATGAAAAATGAAAAAAACAACGTAATTGATACTCATATGCTTTTTCTTGATCTAAAGACGAAAATGTAATGTAAGGCACTGAATTTTGACTTTTTGGGGGCAAAAATTAAGAAATTAAAAGTTTATAAAAACAATATCGTGTGGCACAAACTACTGAAGCTAGAAATATGAAAAAAAATGCAACAAATAGTTCTTTTCCAAAATATTACAGGAAACCTAAAAGAATACGTAACAGTACGGTTTACCTTACGATTATGGTTTTAACAGTGCGCGTACGGGAGGTCGTCTACGGAACCCTCTTCATTGTAGGCAACTCGCACTTGTGCACTTTTTTATATTAAAGTCACTATTTTAGGGCTTGAGGTGTGCGCCTTTTGTAAATTGTGGCTGACATCCACACCTTTCAAAACAAAACAAAATACAATAAAACAAAATACATAGGTTTTAAAATAAATAGTTTGAACAATCCATATTTACCTTTTAAGATAAGCAAATTTTTAATTAAAACTAAAAGCAATAGTTAAGTAGACATTTAATTATACTACATACAAGCATGAAAATAAATTACAAATATTTCTATTTTATTTGAAAATATTTTGAATCACTATTTGAATGCTTATTACACCTTGTCAATTCTAATTTACAATAAAACCATATTGTTTTTTTGTTAATCAATAATTTATTTTATTTTAATTGGTTCATCGGCTTGGTGCACCCTTGTGTGCCTCTTGTTTCAACGGTAACAGTAAAATTGGCTCACGAAAGAAATGGATGTGATGGTTGTACTTCGCAGAATATAGTTCTACCATCTATTAAATCTCAAGATAAGTAATCTCTAACTCTCAAGGCCAGCATCTGTGCTCAAAAAGCTAGTATCGGTATGCTATTTCAAAGGTCACTATATAGTACTCGTATGATTTGTAGTTATAAATTGAGGTCATTCGTTACCAGGGTCCCCTCTCAGGGTCTCTGACCTTTTGGGATTATGGGCGACATCCAATAGAAATTAATTTGCGATGAAGATAACATCGTGAGAAAATCTAAATAAATGTATTTACGATTTCCACAAAATGTTCTTTTACAAGTTGATCTTCCCTATGCTGCCACCCTACGAATTTAATGAGGACGGAAAGGGCAGAAGAGAGGAAATATTCTGGACTCGAGGGATTCCTCTTTTCCCGGGAAGTTCTCTAAGGGGTCCCCCAGGTTTTAATATTAACAACCCCGTTGTTAAGCGAGGAGGGGTATTAAAGGTATGTGAAGTCTGCTAATCCAAACTTGGTCAGCGTGGCAGACTATGGAATAATCTTTCTCGTTCCTATACTGGAAAAGAAATTGGATTTACGAATACATAAACAGAATCTACTTGATTTCGACAGTTTTTGAGATTAGCCCGACAAACAGACACACAGATGGACAGAGAGACAAACATAATATAAAAAAATTGTAATAATTGCTTTTTTGTCGCAACGTCGCGATAGTTTATCTGTACTGTATAGATAATAATAGATTAAAAAAAATACTGCACACGAAAGCCAATTATACGTGTTCCTTTAGTGCCAAATATTGTTAGTAATAAAACATGGCGTAACTCCTACACGAAACTAATAGGAGTCCATTGAACTACAAATATTTAATTGGCACAAAAAAGTCCAATTAGTTTCTCCGAGTGTGGTTCAGCTGTTGCAGCTTACGAGGTCGCGACTTTTAAACCTTATGCCTTTGTCAATAAGGTTGAGTTTTGATCATTACAAGGAATCACGTGAGATGCAATAGATACAAAATTAAGTAATGTCGTGACGGATTCGTTACGGTCTAAAGACCACAAACATTCAAAATGATTGTCATTGACCGTGTAATTATTTAATCTGTGAAATTGTTCCAAACGGATTGTTTTAAGGCTCGATTCCACTGCCTAAACCAAACTAAACTATTGCTATAAGTTGTCATTGAAAAAGTATATTATATTATTTCTGCAGTAAGTTTATTTTATTTTTATTTTTTATTAAGAAGTTTACCAACAAATGTTACATCCAGACCAAATATTAAAATATAAACTTAGCCTATCTAACAATGAATGCACATTCACTTAAAG
>DWTS01000423.1:0-10097 GCA_018250615.1 Oechydrus chersis rufus | reverse complement strand
GAAACTGCCTCTCTTCCATAGAGAGGTTCAACATTGTCATCGGTGACAAGTACAACTTTTTGTTGTTGCCAGAGTTGTGCAACCCATAGTCCCACTTGTGACAAGCTTCCCTTCTTAATAATGATATCATAAGGGTGCTCTGGAAGATTAACATTTAACCTCATCTTTTTCCTCCAATTCCTGTCTAATCTGCTCAACAGGCATTTTTTTTCCTGTCCATAATTCAAAAGAAGCGGCAGCTTGATGAATAAGCATACCAACTCCATTCATCGTTGATCTCCCTTGGCTTTTCGCCCATTTCATCATTGGTGTTTCACGTACCTTGTAAATCGTGTCTACCACCAGAATTCCTGGGGGCAAAAGAATCGAAGGAGGGAGCGGCATTGCTTCGCCAGACATCCCTACTGGTGTTGCATTAACGAGTAAATCTGATGTCATAATTTCTTTTTGCAATCGTGAATGATCAGCTAGGTCGTAAAGTTTTATGGTAATTTTTGTCTGATGTGACAATTTTTCCAAACGCTGTTCTAAAGGTCCATAGGAGGCTGAGTGTCTAGCAAAAACCGTGATTTCGTGCATCTCAAGCAAAGCAGCCTGAACAATTATGGAAATCGCAGCACCACCACCACCAATTAGCGTGATTTTTTTATGACGCGGTTTAAACTTTAACGCCCTGAAGAATCCTTGACCATCTGTATTGTAACCTACTAATTTCCCCTTCTGATTGACAATCGTGTTGACTGCTCCAATCAACTGTGCTTCTTCGGATAATTCATCAATAAATTCCACCGCTTTTTGCTTGTAAGGCATCGAAATATTCAAACCATACATGTCCAATGTTCTGACATTGTTAATTGTCTGTTCGAGAATTTTTTCATCTTCCAAATCCCAAGCCAAGTAGACAGCATTTTCATTGGTCAGCTCAAAAGCGCGATTATGAATAAAAGGAGAAAGACTGTGCTTAATGGGATGTGCTAACACAGCAGCCATCCGAGTGTATCCATTTATTTCCATCGTTCACCTGTATTCCCTTTGTTTTTGACATAAAAAAAATAGTATTAGTTTCCTAATACTATTATAACTTATTTTAAGCGGCTTTGCGCCCTGCGAAATACCGTTTGGCAACGCCAATCACTGCTGGAAGTAAGGATACAGCAACGATTGCTAGCATGACGAGTTCAAAGTTTTTCTTGATGAAAGGTACTTGTCCAAAGAGGAAACCTGCCCCTAAAGCGACGATAACCCAAGCAAAACCACCTAAAAAATTATAAAGCACGAATTTTTTATGCGGCATGCGGCTTGTTCCTGCTGTAAAAGGAACAACCGTACGAATGATTGGCATAAAGCGCCCGAGGAAGATAGCCCACGAACCCCATTTAGCAAAGAACTGCTCTGCTTCTTCAATGTACTCTGGCTTTAAAAATTTAGATAGCGTTTTATGTTTTGGAATTACATCTCCAAATTTACGCCCAATTTCATAATTCAGAAGATTGGCCAGAAAAGCTAAACTCCCCATAATCAAAATCAGAAGAGGCATTGATAATTTATCTGGATACATGGCGGCCATCGATCCTACAAAAAAGAGAATTGAATCCCCCGGTAAGAACGGAAAAATAACCAGCCCTGTTTCAATAAAGATGATAGCTCCTAAAAGAACATAGACCCAAACGTGTGCGCCTGGTGCATTCAAAAAACCAGAAATCCAGTCATTGAAGAAGCCAAACATCGAAAGTGTTGTAAACATATTTTTATATTTTCCTTTTGTTATGCTGTTACTGCATTTTTTATTTTACACTAAAAGCTTGCCTTTATCAAATTCTCATTCGTCTATTTTTTTAGACAAAATTATTATTTTTATTTATTCGGACTGTTTTTCATGTCACATTTTATGACACAATTTATTTTTTTCAGCCTTGTTTTATGGTATACTGACAAGTATATAATTGTTTATATAATTAATGAAACTTAGGAGAAATAATGAAATGAAGAAATTATTCCTTACATTATCTTTAATATTCGCCACGATTACTGGAATGTCCTTTGCAACTGCTCATAATGTTAGCGCTCAGGAAACCGTACGTATCGCGAGTGATAATGCTTATGCCCCTTTTGAATTCCAAGATTCAGATAAAAATTGGGTAGGTATCGATGTCGATATCATGAAGGAAGTCGCTAAAATCAATGACTGGAAGCTTGAGATGTCTTTCCCTGGATTTGATGCCGCTCTGCAAAACTTAAAAGCTGGAAAAGCTGATGCGGTCATCGCTGGGATGACGATCACAGACGAACGTAAACAAGTTTTTGATGTTTCAGATCCTTATTATACTTCAGCCATTACTTTAGCTACAACAAAGTCTTCTACACTTAAGAGCTATGATGAACTTAAAGGCAAAGCTGTTGGTGCTAAAAAAGGAACAGCTTCATATGACTGGTTGCAAAAAAACCAAGATAAATACGGCTATACAATCAAAACTTACTCTGACGGTGTTCACATGTTTGCCTCACTGGCTGCAGGAAACATCGTAGGTGCGATGGATGAAGCTCCTGTCATCTCTTATGCCATCAATCAAGGGCAAGACTTGGCAATCAATCTTCCTTCCTTCTCACTTCCTGGGGGTTACGGTTTTGCTGTAATGAAAGGTGAAAATTCTAAACTCATCGATGGTTTCAACAAAGCTTTGACTCAAATGAAAGCCAATGGCGAGTATGACAAAATCGTTCAAAAATATACTGGTGGTAAGAAAGCAACTCCTAAAAAAGATGTTTACACTATTGCCTCAGATAATAGCTTCGCCCCATTTGAATTCCAAAACACAGATAAAAAATTCACAGGTATTGATGTAGACTTACTTAATGCTATTGCTAAGCAACAAGGCTTCAAAATCAAATGGAACCACGTTGGTTTCCAACCTGCGGTAGATGCAGTTCAAGCAGGACATGCTGACGCTATGATGGCGGGTATGTCAATCACTGATGCACGTAAAAAAGTCTTTGACTTTGGTGATGCCTATTATGATTCGAATTTGACACTTGCTGTTTCTAAGTCAAATGAAGACATCAAGAAATGGGAAGACCTAAAAGGAAAACAAGTTGGTGCCAAGAACGGGACAGCTTCTTATGACTATTTAACGAAAAACGAAAGCAAATACGGCTATACTTTAAAAACATTTACTGATGCTACTTCAATGTATTCTTCATTGAACAATGGTTCAATTCAAGCCTTTATGGACGATGAGCCTGTAGTAAAATATGCCATTAAACAAGGACAAGAATTTAAAACTCCTTTTGAAGGTATCCCAACTGGTCAGTACGGTTTTGCTGTGAAAAAAGGAACGAACCCAGAGCTTATCGAAATGTTCAACAACGGCCTTTCTTCACTACGTGCTAGCGGTCAATATCAAGAAATTGTTGATAAATATTTAGCTTCAAAAACTGAATCAGCAACAGAGTCAGATACAGAAAGTACAATGCTTGGCATCTTGAAAAACAACTGGAAACAGTTAGGTAAAGGTCTCTGGATCACTATCCAATTGGCT
This sequence comes from Oechydrus chersis rufus, assembly GCA_018250615.1. Taxonomy (NCBI): domain Eukaryota; kingdom Metazoa; phylum Arthropoda; class Insecta; order Lepidoptera; family Hesperiidae; genus Oechydrus; species Oechydrus chersis. Next base: position 6,561 of record DWTS01000423.1, on the reverse strand, counting down.
TTAGTTTCCTTTGTTTTAGCAATGATTGTCGGTGTAATCTTCGGCCTTTTCTCAGCAAGTCCATCACCAGCTCTCCGTACAATTTCACGTATTTATGTCGATCTTAACCGTTCAATTCCTCTTTTGGTATTAACAATTTTCATTTTCTATGGTATCCCAAATATGTTGCAACTCCTCACAGGTCATCAAAGTCCTTTGAATGAGTTTACAGCCGGTGTTATTGCCTTAACTCTTAACGAATCAGCCTACATTGCTGAAATCGTTCGAGGCGGTATTGCTGCTGTTCCAACTGGCCAAATGGAGGCCAGCCGCTCTCTTGGTATTCCTTATGTGAAAACAATGCGAAAAGTAATCTTGCCACAAGCTGTTAAGATTACCATTCCTAGCTTGATTAACCAATTTATTATTACGCTGAAAGATACAACCTTGGTATCTGTTATCGGATTGGTTGAACTCTTGCAAGCAGGTCAAATTATCGTTGCACGTAACTTCCAAGCTTTCCGTGTCTACGGTTTGATTGGTTTGATTTACATGGTTGTGCTGCTTCTCTTAATGTGGGCAGGACGTCGCATCGAACAAAAAATGAAATAAGGAGATTAAAGATATGTCTGTACAAATCGAAGTTACTGATCTTCACAAAACATATGGTAAAAACGAGGTTCTCAAAGGAATCTCTGCAAAATTTAACAAAGGAGATGTTGTTTGTATTATTGGTCCTTCAGGTTCTGGTAAATCAACATTCCTTCGTACACTAAATGGTTTAGAAGACGCAACAAGTGGCGATGTTATTATCAATGGGTACAACCTTACAGATAAAAACACTGATATTAACTTGGTTCGCCAACATGTCGGAATGGTTTTCCAACACTTCAACCTTTTTCCTAACATGACCGTTTTAGAAAATATTATGTATGCGCCCGTTGAGCTTAAAAAGCTTACAAAAACTGAAGCAAAAGAAAAAGCTCTGCGCTTGCTTGAAGCTGTTGGTCTAGAAGAGAAAAAAGATACAATGCCTGAGATGCTTTCAGGTGGTCAAAAACAACGTGTAGCCATTGCCCGTGCCTTGGCTATGGACCCTGATGTTATGCTCTTTGATGAGCCAACTTCAGCACTTGACCCTGAGATGGTTGGCGATGTTCTTGACCTGATGCGTCGTATCGCAGACGATGGCATGACAATGCTTATCGTAACACACGAGATGGGCTTTGCACGTAAAGTTGCTAACCGTGTCATGTTTACAGATGCTGGTGTTATCCTTGAAGATGGTAAACCAGAAGACCTCTTTGAAAACCCTCAGCATCCACGCCTACAAGACTTCTTATCTAAAGTATTGAATGCGTAAAGCCAAAAACGTTTGTCTCTTTAAAAGAAACAAACGTTTTTCTTTTCTGCAAGATAAAATAATAAAACTGAAAGGGTTTATCCTTTCAGTTTTATTATTGGGTTGCGGTAATTTCAGTTGTATTTTCTGAGTTCTTCTTATTTCCTTCAGGATTTTTTAGGTCAGCCAGATAATCTTCTTTTGGCTTTGCATAAATTCCTGCTTCCATATCAATCACTTGTGGCGCTTGAAGTTGCTTCGCAATACTTGGATAGTAAGGAACCTTCTCGGTAATTTGACTGAGAGAAACACGTACTTGATTACCATCTGACATATCCAAAGCGATAAAGTCTTTAGTTGCTTTAGTCGGTGTTTTCGTAACCGTCGTAATCAAACCACGTATTTCAGGCTTCAATTTCATATAGGCTGTAATAAACTTTTCGACTTCTTCATCGGAAAAGTTTTTTAGTACCGGAAGTTTCGAAAGTTTATCCTTAGCTGTTTCTTGATCCTTGAGGATATGACCACTTTCTAACACTTGGTAAGTTTTACCCTTTTGTTCTACATAAGCAACTTTTTCGAACTCCGTGACTTTAGCCTCGATATTATTGGGAAAACTTACGTGTAAGTTGACAGATTTAACACGTGGAAATTGTTGAACAATACTGTTTTCAATAGCTCTTTTATTTCTGAGCACACCATAAATCCTATCCGTTGGCTTCAAACGTGAAGCCTGTACGATAGATTCAAAAGACTCATTTTTATTACCTGAAACCGTAAACGTCCCAATTTTGCTTATCGGGGACACCGCGTAAATCGAAGTTAAAAACAATAAGATTGCCAAGAATAAGACGGGCCACATCTTTTTGAACACTTCGAAACTTCCTTCAAAAAAAGAATGTTCCGGTTCTTGTTCTTCAAAATCCTCAACAAAATCATCTGAGTATCCTTGCTCAGACTCTTCTGCTTCTACAAAAGATTCTTGTTGCTCGATTTCTTCCTGAACTTCAGGAGAATCTGCTTCAATATCTTCTTTTTTCTTAAAAAACTTCCGTTTTTTGGGTTCTTCAGACTTCTCTTGATTTTCAGCTGCTTTGCGGCGCTGATATTCAAGATGTTTCTTTTGCCAAGGCGTAAGGTTTTCTTCACTCATTATTTTTTAATTTCTTTCACAAGTTGATATAGTCGATCGCTAGCATCAGGTACTCCTGCTTTTTCACTGGCTACAGACATAGCTTGGTAAAGCTCTTCGTCAGAAAAGATTTCAGAAATGCTGGCAAGCATTGTATCTGCTGTAAGATTGACATCTTTAATCATCTTAGCAGCACCGATATCTACAAGAGCTTGAGCATTCTTTGTTTGATGGTCTGCTGTGACATTTGGACTAGGCACAAAAATCGTTGGCAAACCAAGTGCAGTAATTTCAGCAATCGTTGTCGCACCTGCTCGACATAATATTAAATCTGATGACGCAAGAACTTCGAGCATATTTGAAATATATGGACGGATAGCTATATTTGCAGCATCGGCATATTTTGCAAACTCTTCATGATCTTCATCAAAGTAGATTTGTCCTGAGGCATAGACGATTTGGTAATCCGCTTCTGCAAACTTTGGTAGAGCAGCTTTTACCGCCTCGTTAATTGTTTGAGCGCCTCGTGACCCTCCAAAAATAACTACCGTTTTCTTACTTTTTTGAAGTTGATATTCTGTTTCCAGAATATCGGTAGCTTTTAAAGTTGCAACTTCCTGAGCACGTGGATTACCAGCAAAAACTGTTTTGGATTCTGGGAAGAAGGGCTTGGCTGCTTCAAAGGCGACCGCAACTTTGTCCACATATTTACTCAAGAACTTATTTGTAATTCCTGGAATTGAATTTTGTTCATGAACGATAGTCGGCACATTGAGCTTAGCTGCTGCGTAAAGTACCGGTCCAGCCACATAGCCTCCTGTTCCAATAACCACATCAGGTTTAAAATCCTTAACAATTTTCTTCGCATCTGATGTAGATTTCAGGAACTTGTAGATTGTCTTAAAGTTATTTAAAGAAAGGCTACGACGAAAACCTTGTACATCCACAGTTTTAAAGGGCACGCCTGCGGCAGGCACAATCTTACTCTCCAAGCCGCGTTCTGTACCTACATAGAGGATCTCCGAGTCTGGCTCTATAGTTTTCAGATGCTTTATAAAGGCCAGCGCAGGATAGATATGACCTCCCGTTCCGCCTCCAGTTACAATAATTTTCATACTATTTCCATTCACCTTTCAATTCTTCGAAAGCTTTAATAAACATATCCCCACGTTCTTCAAAGGTCTTGTACTGATCCCAGCTGGCACAAGCAGGACTAAGTAAAATAGTGTCCCCCTCTTCCGTCTTATTAAAGATTGCTTTAAGAGCTGTTGCGACATTTTCACTGTGGAGTGTTGGAATCTGCAAGCGATCTGCAAGCTCTTGCAGCTTTGGTGCAGTCTCCCCAAAAAGAACCATACCTTTAATCCCTGTTACAGAATCCGCGAGGTCTTCAAAGCCATTTCCACGGTCTAGTCCGCCAGCTAAGAGCCATAAGCGACTATTTTCAAAACCTGACAAAGCTTTTTCTGTTGCCAGTATATTTGTGGCCTTGCTATCATTGTAGACTTTACGTCCTGCAAGTTCACCAAGATACTGCAAGCGATGTTTCACACCTGAAAAGCTTGTCAGCACTTCAATAATTGCATGATTTTTAGCACCCGAAAGCTTGGCAACAGCTATTGCTGCCAGAGCATTCTCTAAATTATGTTCCCCAGGCAAAGCTAGGTCAGCTGCATCCATGATGAATTCATCTCGGAAATAAAGTTTACCTTCCAGCGCATAAGCGCCATCAACTTTATTTTCAGTTGCAAATGGCACAACTTGAGCTGCTGTGTGCTCTGCTAGAGCACGACATTTTTCCTGATTAAAGTTTAGAATGAGGTATTGCTCGGAAGTTAAGTTTTCTTGAATCCGCCATTTGGCAGCTTCATAAGCTTCTTGAGAGCCATGGTAATCTAAATGCGATGAAAATATATTGGTAATGAGAGCGATTTGAGGCTTGAAATCTACAATTCCCATCAGTTGAAAACTTGAGAGTTCCATCACCAAAGTATCTTGAGCACTCGCATGGGCAGCTACTTCAGAGGCGGGAAAACCAATATTTCCTGCTAATTTTGCAGACTGACCATCCGCATTTAAAATATCTGCTATCAGCGTTGTTGTTGTTGTCTTACCATTGGTTCCAGTAATCCCAATAATTGGAGCTTCCGAAACAAGATAAGCAAGTTCAACTTCTGTAACAATTGGAATCTTTTTATCCAATGCTTTCTTTATCATTGGGTTATCATAACGAATACCTGGATTTTTTACCATAAAATCAAAATCTTCGTCTAAAAGTTCAAGGGGATGGCTACCACAGATAACTTCAATGCCTTCTTCCAAGAGGGCTTGCGCGGCAGGGTTTTCTTCAAAAGCCTTTCCGTCATTTACAGTTACGTGTGCACCTAGAGTATGAAGCAAGCGTGCTGCAGCTTCTCCTGATTTTGCTAATCCGAGGATGAGTACTTTTTTTTCTTCAAAAGTTTTGATTTTTTTCATTGTTCCTATTCTTTCTACTTCCCTCTATTTTACCGCTATTTACCTATTTTTTCAATATAGAGTTTGTATTTGAAAGTTTTACTGTGAAAATAAGAGGTCTTTTGCAAAGAAAAAAAGAGCATAAGCTTGCTCTTTTTATTTAAGCTTTCAAGAAGCGTGAAAGGAAAGCGCGCGTCCGTTCTTCTTTCGGAGCTCCGAAGATTTCCGCTGGCCGTCCTTCTTCAGCAATAACCCCTTTATCCATGAAAATTACACGATCACTTACATCACGCGCGAATTCCATTTCATGTGTAACGATAACCATTGTTAAGCCTGTTTCAGCCAGTCCTTTCATTGTCTGTAAGACTTCGCCTACCATTTCGGGATCAAGCGCTGAAGTCGGCTCGTCAAATAATATCACATCTGGATTCATAGAAATTGCACGAGCAATCGCCACACGTTGTTTTTGTCCGCCGGAGAGTTGTGCAGGTTTGGCATTAGCAAAGCTTGCCATGCCCACTTTTTCCAGATTCTCGAGCGCAATAGTCCGAGCTTCTTCTTGGCTTTTTTTCAATACTGTAACTTGCCCAGCCATAACATTTTCGATAACATTCATATTGTTAAACAAGTTGAAGCTTTGGAAAACCATGCCCAGATGCGTGCGATATTTAGGAATATCGAAGCCTTTTGCTAAAACATTTTCACCTTTATAAATTATTTCTCCACCAGATGGCTTCTCCAATAAATTGATTGAACGAAGTAATGTCGATTTACCACTTCCAGATGAACCAATAATCGAAATAACTTCGCCTTGATTTACCGTTAAGTGAATGTCTTTTAACACTTCATTACTGCCAAATGATTTTTTTAAATGATTGATTTCTAAGATTGCTGTCATTTAAGCGTCCCCCGGTTCTTGTACTTGCATTTGATTTTGGATTGGGACGTAAGCGTCTGGTCCATCCATTTTTCTTTCTACAAAGCGTAGAATACGTGTTACTGTAAATGTTAAGACAAAGTAAATTGCACAGATGACAGCAAAGGTTTGGAAATACATAAAGTTTTGTTGCGCCACTGTTGTTCCTTGGAAAAAGAGCTCAGTTACTGAAATTACAGATAAGACTGATGTATCTTTGATATTAATGACAAATTCATTTCCTGTTGCTGGAAGAATATTTCGCAAGACTTGTGGTAAAACAACCTTGCGCATAGTTTGCCCATGCGTCATTCCGATAGCTTGCGCGGCTTCAAATTGCCCTTGATCCACAGAGAAAATACCGCCACGTACAATCTCCGACATATAAGCACCTGTATTGATGGACACAATAATTAGCGCAGCTAAGGTCCGATCCAAACTCAAGCCAAAAGCTAGAGCTGTTCCATAGTAAAGCACCATTGCTTGAACAATCATTGGTGTACCACGGAAAATTTCAATATAAGCTGAAATAAGCCAGCCAAATACTTTATGTAAAAAGGCTAAAAATTTATTACTAATTTCTGGAATAGTACGATAAACGCCAATAAGAAGACCTAAAACCGTACCAATAATCGTACCAATCAAAGAGATGAATAAGGTCATCCCTGTACCATTAAGAAACTGTTTGCCGTTATCTCTTACAATACTGATAATTTGATCATACCAAGCGCCTTG
>DWTS01000422.1:0-10101 GCA_018250615.1 Oechydrus chersis rufus | reverse complement strand
TAGATTTTCTGATTTCGGTAATTCAAAATGGTATTTGATAATAGTTTAAATGCCATCGACCCATTGTTGTCTCACTGCTGGTTTCCGAATAGTCCATAGTCTGCTATATAGATCGCTAGTAGATGAGACGGATAGTTTATATATGAATGGCAAGATTTGCTTTTTGGGTGGCAGATATAAAAATCCGTTGCGCCTAGTTAGACGAGTCGTCCTCGACTATTCTGATATCAATTATTATATATTTTAAAATATCAATAAATTTACAAAAGTAAAAGTGAAGGCTTTTACCTTTAACTTTTTTAACTTTAATACAATTTAATCATAAATATGATACTTAAAATTCACTTTCCGGTGGTATCATAGTTAATCACTAACTTATCACCAGTAAAAAATATCTTGATACTTGCTTGTAGCGTTGTAGCGACTATATTAATATGTATACGAGGTTTAAGACCTAGGCTTTAGTAAATTGTTGTCGTTCTCCGATCGTTCCTCGAACTGTCCTTATTTATGGCTTTCCTTCTATCTTTCGTTGGTTACTGCTGTCTATCGTCTTATTGTATTCTTATCTATAAACAAGGTAAAGGGAATGTTGATATCGAACTGACATTCGAGTTATCGAACTAATCGTAATAATAAATTCTAAGTTGCTTAAAACGATATCAATAAAATGCCTCAAGTCAAATCTAATGCAGCGAATTACTTGTCTTAGCAAATTTAATTTAATTTTTCATTACATATAGGGAGGGATATCTGTATGTAGGGACATTTAAGCAATAAAGATAATTTGTTAAAATCGATTATGAAGAACGTCATAAACTTTATATACTTCTTTTAAAAGTATGTACCTACAGACAACAATCTAATATGCCGGTGACATCACTAGATTTCTACACTATGCGAGCCTTGGTGGATAGTAATGTGTCGGTGATATATGTAAAATATTCAAAATTCTTTGTGGTGAGATAATATATCAATCACTTTAAATAAGGATGTTTGTGAAAGATTTATTTATAACCCACGTTACCTGTCACCAACCACAAGACATGTTGTCATATTTTGAAATCCCGCAAATAGTACCGTTAAGTAAACCGATTCTGGTTACGGACCAGTGACGTCATCAAATGCGAAACGAATATAACCACAATACCTAAATATAACCACAACACACTGCCCTGCAATGAATCACACACAGATCTAGATTTACCCTCACGAATGACATTTGACATCTCACGAACGGCCCCAGATCCTTTCAAGCGATTTATCCATTGTCATTATGTGTAGTAGTGGCTTGTGGGCTTGTATTGATATTCACGTGCGAGTAGAAGTGGCGGGCTTTAGGTGAAGCGCTCATGAATTATGGAGATCCATTTATACCGTCACTTATCGCAATTTCTCGTTCTTGGAGGTGTAATTCTTGTGAGCACGACTCTACCACATTATGAAATTGTTTTGTCCTCCGTGTGGATTCTCCTTTGTCTCTAATATTCTGATGTTGGCTAAAAACTAAAAAGTAAGCCTATAATTTGCTCGTCTTATTCAATATATTAGTGAATCACGAGGAAAAGTTAAATGTGTAAACTTTTACGAAAATCAGTCATTAGTCAGTAGGCACTTATAAATTTTGTTAGACTTTATCCCGATGTGTCGTTTTTATTTTTAATAGTTATATGTAGTGGAAAACGTGATATTATGCGCGAGTGCATAATGTAAAATGAAAAAACTAAAATTTATAAAACTCTCGAAGTACTTTGTGGCACATGAAGTGTTCTAAATGGGCGAAAACCCCTTCGATATATTGACAAAGGTAAAAGGTAATTTTTTATAAGGTACGAGTAAAAGTCATAATTAAGAATAATCTTAATCTTGAGCTTCGTTTATTTATAGGCGCCTTTGTAGGTATATGCTTATTTGATTTTGTTATTAAACATGGTATTGACTGCTCTTCGTCTGTTGAGTGGTCCTTGAAAGTTATAGACAAACTTTTCGTTTAATTTTAAAGTTCAAACTTTGAATGTAGAGTTTGGTTTCGGTTTCCCCTTTACCTCGCTAGAAATTTAATACATTAAGTAAATATATTACCCACTTCCTTAAATTTTATACTACTTATTTTCAATAACAATACATAAATTGTACATCATCATCACTTTGGTGTGGCAGTCAAATATGTATTGGAGACGCAGTTTGTGACTTATAGATCAATACTATAATTTTTATTTATGACAATAATGATATTACAAATAAGCTGCGTTAAACCGTGAAGTGCAATTATATTCTCATCATCTAATTCTAAAAACAGAAGGACTCTGACTACATTACATACACTTATTTTTCAATGGACCGAAAATAAATTTGTGAAAAGGCAATAAAAGGTAATGTGACAATTGTAATATTAACAGTGCCACCATTGTAGTTAAACAAAGTGCTTTTAGGAACGGAAACACTAACAATGAGCATTGATGCGTGATTGAATAGTGTCGTAACTAGCTGTCAAGAAACGTAATGATTAGATAATATGTATTCCATGGCTGGTAACTGAGCTATTAACAGGAATTGTATAAAGTTACGGGTGCGTAAAAAAGTTAAAAAGCAATGTATTGTCACAGAATGAATGGTACGAGTAAATAAATTGCCGATTCCCGGTTTGTTATGCATTGTACGTGTAAGGGCTCGTATCGTCGACATTTGAAACTTTTATGAGGTGTTGATCAAAGCTTAATATTATTACCAAAATGTTTCTTTTTCATGACAAAAAAATTTAATGTACTCGTATGCTCCCATACGAAATGCATTTTGTTTATTGTTGCCTCAGCAAATAGGAAAACCTATAACACCTTAATAAAAAATATTATCTGGGAAATTTACTGTACTTTTTTATATAAACAAATATAATTTTAGCCAAAAAGAACAACTGATTTCAAAGATGGTTTTGAGAAAAATGCTCTAAAATCTAAACCTTCCTTTTTGTTTCGCACGTAGACGGGTAAAAAAATTTAGTTCTCAATTTAATTTCTTGGCGTTTTTTTCTAGTTTCCGATTATTTTTTTCGTCTCCGATCCGTTTTTGTTTTCTTTTGTGTATTTTATTATTGGTTGTTATTTTACATATTTTTGCTATTATAAGTAGGTATAGTTCTGTTTGTTATTGTGTAACATATTCTAATTGTTTGTATGTGTCATAGCTTTTTAGGAATAAAGTATGTTCTATTCTATTCTATTATTTAACAAGAGGTTACATCACATTACATTGTAATAACGTGATATTATATGCCAATTATCGACCGTTTCATGGAATGTGGTCAAAGCAGCGGTATGGTGGTTCAAATGGTGAAGTTATTTCAATATCACAAGTCAATTAAATTGAACATTTAAAAACCTCCGACTCATAAACCTCCTACTTAAAGTAAACAAACAACATTTGGAATTCTTTACTTCAATATTTGCTGACATCCTGTCATTGAGAGTAGATTATCTTGGGGATCACTACTTTTATTCCCACCAAACATATCTAAGAATGGTTTCGATCAAATCAACTATCAAACAGAAATAAACGCTTCAAAATCGGTCCGTTCGGTTAGGAGCTACGATGCCACAGACAGACATACAGTTCCACAAATACGTCAATACACCCCGAATTGACGTCTCGTCGAGGGTTTAAAATAGCTAAAAGTGACTCAGCACAAATACTTCAATATTTATTCGTAACCAATAATGACCGTAAATGAAATATCGTGGATGAATTACAGATTCACCCAGGTTCAATTTATGGCCAGAAGGAAATATTAATGATGAATTCAAATTTCTGTCTTGGGTCTGAGTATCCATATCAGCCACGACACAGACAATCCTAGTGTGGGATAAGACTGTATGCAACAAGTTTGTTAAAAGTATATCTGAGGTTTTGATCCTTGTTTCCTCTGTATGTTATATATATACATCGTGATATTTATGACAGGTTACCTCTCGATGTGTTCGCTGTGATGAGATAACGCCTTCTTGGAGTAAATTGAGGAAGTGGTCGAATATTTCTTGTATCTGCCTTCGATGTGCGCTGGCCGGTCTGAGGATCACACGCCAAGAGTCACCAAAGTAGAATGAAATAGTAGAGGCACTGATCGATAAAATTTCTCTTGGGAACCAACATATGCCTTCTAGCTATTAGTAACATCTGTCATTTTCTCGTAAAAATTCGTATAGGGCGTCTGATTTTCTTTTGAACCCATGAAATTATATTATGCATATTACATCTTTATTAGTTCTTATACCATAATTGTGTTAAACTAAACTTTTTAAAAACAAGTTAATAGCGTTATAATAATTTGTTATTTTTAGTCAAAAAACGTTTTTGTTTCCTATCGGTATAGGCATAAACCTAGGTACTCGTAAACTAAAGTATAGACCAATTAAAAAATAACACGCAAAATAAAATGTAAAATAAGTTTGAAGCAAGAAACTATTTATGATAATATATTTAATCGAACACTAAAAAAATCGATTACACATACCTACTTACAAAATTTGGAATTCTTAACTTTTATTATCCTTACACTATTTCCAATGGCAGCTAACATCTTGGAGACTACTGCTTTTACTTCAACCATGTTTGTTTAGCTAAGGACCACCTCGATCAAATCAGCTTTTTATTTATTTTTCTTAAAATATAAAAATTAAAAATAATGCATCTTACAGTAGTATAGTAACAGCATAGTAATGAGGTACGTTTTCGATACATTGCACGATTCATTGAGCGATTCGATTATAGAGAGGCTTACCCCATGATGTATCCATTTCTGCCGCCATGGCATTATGTAGATTGCTTTTACGGCGCGATGGCCCTTCAGCCTGTGCTGATACTCGGCCATTCCTAAAATCAAACAAGAAATATTCCACATATTTAAAAAAAAACTTAATGGTACACCGCATGCAGCTTAGTCAATTTTGTATTATTATTCAACTCTTTATTACAATATTACATCTTCGGTCAATATGTTTTTAAACTAATTTCGTCGCGGAAATTCATAATAATAAATTCATGATAATAATCCATAATATGGATCTTCAGGTAGTCAGCCAATGTTTCAGATACGTACGATTCAAGTATATTTTATATTCTTACATATGACGTATATGGACTGAAACATAGGAAAGATTTTGTCTTTACTCAGTTATAAGTAGGTATTGATTAATTGGATCAATTAATCAAAGGAAATCACTAATCAATCTTTTATTACTGATCGAAGCGCGACAAAATGATATAATTTATACGTATAATATATATCTACATTTAAATAGATAATGAAACTAGGAATTGTGCTATGTAGATTGTCAATATATAACAAAAGGTTTACATCTATTAACTAATCACTTAGTTAAGCCTACTATACTTATTAAACAACGCATTAGCTAACGGAGGCTTTAATAAGGAACTTCTCTTAAGCCATTAGCTGAATGACTGGATATGATCGCTAATTAGGTATACTCTCTTCTTTGAATGTATCCACAATAATCATAATTTTAGTACATCAATGTTTCAAACCACCGAATCTTTATTCTATACTCATTTCCGTTCGCGGAACCCACCTATTGAACTAACAATTGTGTGTAGGTGGCTTCTCCTTTACTTCAATAATAAATCGTCCTTTTCCTTATCCGTGGTTACTGAAGACTGTTATTTCTATTATGCAGGATTTATAAAATTTAAAACACATTTTACGAGTATCAGTTAAGTTAAGTTAACTTACTTCAATAATAAATCGTCGATCGGCATCAGATAATATGAGGCTCTAGCATTGACGCAATTTATTTCATTTATGCCCTTTCCCTTTCCCTTATATCTTCTTCCATGATTTTAACAGACGAGTCTCCTCTTACTCATTTTATGCTGCCTTTACTAATTACACACTTTTTTCATAATTTTGCAATATTGCACAATTATAAATATGCGCGTAAATACATTAGTGAAGCGTAAAAGTAAAATGCGTTAAACTTATTTAGGTATTATTATTTATGCAACATTATAAAAAAAAATATATTTTTTTTATTTATTTTGAATTAATTTCAAAATAAATAAAGAACACAAAAAAAATTAAATAACGTAAATTTGTAAAACCTGTACAGAGGTTCTGCTTATTCCAAAATAAATTTGTTTCAGCAGACCTGGGATTGGAGAATGGATATGAGAGCTGCACATAGTCTGCATCATAAATGACACTATAGGTATATGTAAAATATTATACTTATAAATGTGATAATTATATATATTCCTATATTTTCATATAAATAAAACAAATTACATATGTTTTTGTATGGTGGTACATTATATGAGAGACATAGGATGACCACAAATAAATTTTAAACGAGTGAGAGGTAGTTTTCTGTAACCTTATTTGTAAAATTAAATATAGTATTGTATATTAGGTGGGAGCGAGTTCCATAGACTTACTGCATTTATGTCTTACTTATGCTCTGAGAAGTAGTTGTAATAGAAAATAGTTTTATCTGGAGGAAATTGCGTTAAGGATCTGACATGGACCAGTCGGTGAAAATTGATTTCTTAAATGATGTTGAAGACGAGACAAACAAAGGATGCGAATATTCCAGCGAAGACAGATTGGAAGCCAGTTGCCAAACCAAACGTTCATCATATTTACGTAAACCGAAGATGAAATGTATAAAAGATTTCGCAAGCCCTCAAGTTTATCTATAAGCTCCTCTTTGGCATCCAAATAATATACATCAGCAAAATTTATCGGTTGAATTAAGAGTATGAGAATGGGAAATTTTAGTTTTCAAGGGCAAGTAACCTTGTAGACACTTACTGTTTATTAACTGACACACTTTTATTAGCTTGGGATGTATGTTTCTATCTTTGTAAAGGCAACTTTGAACGTGATTTTGACCAATTTTGAAATGTCGGATTAATTTGAATAAAAGTTCGATACTGTTTTTTTTTTTATTTTAAAAGGTAAGGTAAAGTAACGATTGTAAGGTAATGTTGCATGAGATTTTTTTTGTTAAAATGAAACTACAAATAATTAAAGCAATAAAAACATTAATAAAAATTTAGTTCAAAACACTTCCCGACCAAACAAATAACATATCGATCCCCGTCATCAGATGCTAATATGGTGACAGTGGGACCACCTCAGGAGTATAGGCTTTCGAAAACAAGAATTTCGATCGGTCCACAGGTGGCGGAGAAATCGGTGAACATATAATACATAAAAAATACATATAGACGAACATAGGACCTCCTTCTTTACGAAGTCGGTTAGAAAGAGGATTCTAACCAGTTGTATTAACATTGTGAAAAGTCACATGTCTTAGCAGAAAATATTAAACCGCAAGTTCTTGAAATCGTGGAATGATTCCGCCACGTGATCTTACATAAAAGTTGTAATTGCTCTTTATTCATAGATTGATTGGATTGTGTTTTCAAGGGAAGGTAAGTAAATATTTTCTATTTACTGGAACTCAGTGCGAAGCGAGGTTAGACAATCTTGACCATAAACGCATACAGCATGTGATCTCGAAGGTTTTTTACTATGTCTACACCTTATTATTAGACTGATAACCTTTGTTTTTTTTTAAGATTATTGTGTAAGTATAAGGTTAGTATAATATTATATTAATAAGAATAAATAATAATTTTTACTTTTTAAGTTTTACGTTGTTTTCTTCAAATTAAGGTTTGCCAGCTTTGCATCCATGCAACCACTTCACATGAATACCAAATTGGCGATTTTTATTTGGAGGAAAAATTATTAAAATGCGTATAGCTAAAAGATTGAATTTGGATTTTCCTTCAATCAACATGTACAACAGAACAGTAAAGCTAAGACAGTTTTTTGACAAGAAACAAAAAGCTAATTAAGCTATGCAATAAAGTCAGGATGTTTTCAATTTTAAATCAGTTTTTATACACTATGTAACCCAATTTTACTTTGCTTTGTACGTTTAAATCGTGGTCCTTCGCTTAAGTACTGAACGGTCTATCTTTGTCATCTAATCGTTGGTGACATCATTTCCAGACAGAGCTTCATCTCCTGCATCCGTGTTGTCGGGAGTATGGTTATCTGATTCATTATTATCCATTTCAAGTTTCATTCTCATCGGCCTGGCAAGTGTTCAACGTTTGATGGGTTTGGTAGAAAATACCTCTTCATATGGTGCTAGCAAAGTTCCCTGTGCTGAGGTTATGTATGTGTGAGAGTATGTTAAAGTGATGGATGTAATTGAAGGTCATAAATTCGCGGTAGGAGGCTCTGAGACCTGTCGCACGTGTAATGATTTTGATTATTTGAAAAACTAACTTTACTTACATTATACTAGCTGAAGCCCGTGACTTCGTGCGGGTGGAATTGAATTTCATGTTTTTATTTTTTTTCCGTGGAACCTTAATTTTATTCTAAATAATTTTAAAGTTACTCCTTATAAAAAGGTACTGTGTATACTTTCATATCATGCCAAGCTGTTATTTTGATATTACAAACAGACACTTCAATTTTGTTTATCTGTATACAATCATTTTCTCGTTTCATAATATTATTAAAAAAAATCGAAAATAATACAATATGGAATAATAGAATAGTAAAAATAAGCAGACAAGAGCTAATCGACCTTGCTAAAAATGCTTTCTCACTGATATTGATGCGCCTTTCCGCTTTTTTGACGTCACTTTCAAGATACTTGTTGACCTACTCATAATTTATAGTTATCCAGTTACCGTTTACATCAAATTAATATTTTTTTGTTAAAAAAAAATACTTTTTACGTAAAATTGAATCCCGGTTCACAACACCAGGAACAAGGTTCCCGTATAGAATCGTCTCCTTATTTATTTTCCAACAACAGTGTAAGTCTTGATGAGATGACGTATCTAAAAGCAATTCCACATAACCACTTTTTATGTTAAAAGACGGTGAACCACGCATAGCCCCGCTAGTTGTGTGTTTGTAAACGATCAACAAAATGAAGTAGCGTCTGCCGCGGTCAGCAGTTTTATGGGTGACTGCTAACATCTGGTGACAAATTTCATGCGCATTTCCGTTCCTCGGAGGGCACGTTAAGCAGTCGCTCCTTAGGGCGTCTGAAAACATTTATTTAAACACATCCGACAGACGGGCTGGCCACTATCTTGTCTCCACCAATCCACACTGGAGTAGCGTGGTGGAGTATATTCCAGGCCTTCTTCACTTGTAAGAAGAGACCCTAAGTAAGTAAGAGTACAAGTAGTGAGCCAAAAAAAGGGTTGCAGGTGGGTTGAACGATTTGAAATAATCGTGCAAGACATCTGGTGTTCGTTACAGTCCATGGATATCTACGCCCAGCCGAAATAATACTGACTTACTTGAGGACGCAAACGAGCCGCACCACCTTTGGACTAGCGTGTTTGCTACATAATAATTTATACTTATGTAGGTGGAAGAACTTGTATGCTTCGAACCCAGTGGTACCATTGCTACAGTCATTTCTTCCATGAAAATTATTCTGTCGAAAGGTGTGGCTGCCGGTTATGTTTTATATGAGTCGAAAAGCGACGCATCTAAGTATAATCCACGATAGAAATAAGGTTTGAGGTGTATGTAGATGTTCATAGGTACTAGTGACCATTTAACAGGTGTCTCACACGCTCGTTGGTACTTCTATAGCACAAAAACCATTCTACTTACTCATTAATAGCACTAATCCAATCAAATATGCCAAGAGATAAGTAAGACGTTCACTGCAGAGTAAATGCCGTAGAACGGGATTGTCAAGTTTATATTTATTACATACAATCTATTTTCACTTTTTAAATGCTATGATAGAAATGGAGCGAAATACACTAACGTAGGTACCTATACGTAACATTGTCAAATTGTAAATGATCATGTGATATGATTACGTAATGGCAGTAAAAAATATTGACCGGTTTATTAATATTAACTGACCATAATTGATAAGTGTATTAATATTTCATAGGTAAATCCAAAATTTAAATACATCTTATACCACCATACCGCCATATACCATCATACGCAATGGGGAATCGGACAGTAATAAAGAAAAAATCTAAAATGTACTAAGATGCAAAGGTTTGAACAATAAGACGATTATTCAA
>DWTS01000421.1:0-10102 GCA_018250615.1 Oechydrus chersis rufus | reverse complement strand
AGTTCGCGACCTTTCCGTTCGCGTTTTTGGAACCGGCCGCCGCTGTCGTCGCAGCCGCGGTCGATGTCGATAGTAAACAAACGCATGTGACTCCGCGGAGTAGTCTGACCGGTGTGCCCGCCGATGCCGGTCTACTTGCCGGTATTGGTATTTTTAACTCGTTTTGCGGTTCGATGCCCGTTGATTCGCCGAATCGATATGCATAATACCGGCCTTGAAGGTTTCTTTTCGATAAATTTAAAAAAGGTGTTTGTTTATAAGTTCCTTAGGGTGATAAGTTAAATTACGTTTTAAACTTTCTCCACGCATTCGTAAGTTGCAAACTTGTTTAGATGTTGTTACGCATGATTTCATTCATTGCTTGGAGTCACTCTCGACATTTTTTTATGAATAGTTGTATGTTAATTAAGTCATGAACATGAGAAGCTTATTGCTTTAGTCTTACACTTAACCCGTTAATTTGGCCTCGACAACGAAAAATTTATAGTCCATAAACGGTGTAGCTACGAGTAATTTGACCTTTTGCGAAAACGAGTATAGGGAGCATCCCTAAGGTGACTTGTTACAGACACGCTAGTAATTCACTATATAGGTAGGTACGTGACTGGAAAAAATATGTTTCCATTTTCAATTTAATGTTTTATTTTGAATACACAAAAATATAAATATATAAGTAGGTATGTGTTCTTATTCAGTTTTAAATATGTATAAGGCTAAGAATGTTCTGTTTTTTGTATTGTTGAATTAATGAATTCCATTGTTTTATGTAATCTATTAGCATACTTCTAGATTGTATTAAGATAACATAGCGATAAAAGTTTATATTACTAGGTACAAGAAAAACTCCTACTTATGTGTTTCCGTAAACTAAATCTGAATTGGGCCAGCAGTATTTACATTGCTTGCGTTTAAACAAACAGAAGAATTCCAAGGATTTACTTACTGTTTTCCATTGCACAGTTATTCTGATCAAAATTATGGCTTAGTGCTTGATAACACTCAATATTTTTCTAATTTCATAGTAAATATATTGATATAATTTAGTTAATATAGAATTGATACAGATAGATCTCAATATACAGTTAGCATTTAACTTCTGACATATCCCAGACGGATTACGACTGTCCCAACGTGCCGGTTACAGCTCTATTCAGTTTGTATTAACAATTTATTTCGTAAATGTCAAGGAGAATAAGAGCGAACACTTGCCCAAATAACCTGATAAAATCACCGCCGAAGACAAATAGCTTTTCCACTAGCTCTATCTAAAGTTAATCTCCGGGTAATTGGTGGTTTCGTCATCTTCGACGTTACAGTTTTAAATGCTTTGCGGTAACGACCAGTAAGTGAAATTAACTTAATTTCTCTTAATAGAATGCAATTCAAAAGGAATTACCATTCTGACTAAACTTGATTGTTAAATAGTGTACAGCTACTGTAGGTATGTCTCTATGGAATGGATAAATGTTAATACATTATGATTGATAACTAAGCCTTATCCTTACTTCATATAATATTATTGCGAATGTGAGTTTATTTGTTTGTTCGTTACGCCTTCATCGTACGCCTACGTCTTAACTACTCAACCGATCGTCATGAAATTTTATACACACATTGTTAGTAGCATAGAAAGAAACATAGAGTGCAATTTATAAAAAAAAAATACTGTTCTGGAGGGAAAAAGACAAAATTGTTTTTATTCGGCATAGAAGGCGGTGTATTCAATTTTCAGTCACTGCTAATGGCAATATTTTTTAGACAATCCCTCTTAAATCTCACTTCCATGCGAACAAGCAAAACTATAGTAAACTGAAAAAATATAAATTTTATTTATATATATTTTTAAATATGCATATTATTTAGAAATACATAGTTTTTACACAAATAAAATATTCGTGCTCAACACACAATTTGTTCTTATTGGGAATCGAACGGCTTAATAGTCAGGGTCACTAACCACGACAGACCAAGCAGCCAGTCAATTGTATGTCTACTAATTGAAAGTAGCATGTCCGTCGGCATATGTTTTCCCATGCAATATTACGGACATACTCACTTTCACTATAAGTCAATATAACATTTGAGTCGAAAACGTCTTTCCTATTACAACTTTTCCATCAACGCCTACACTCGTATGTTGGATAACTGAATAATTAATGTCCCGCCCTTTTGAATTATTAACGATTCTGATGAAGTGACTGTTACACGACATAATTGTCAAATTGACACAATTGTCAAACAGCCTACGTCTACGAGCGGTTTATGATTGTTGTTAATTTCTAACAAATAAGATGTAAATATGTACCTATCAGTAGTATTAATAGTTAATCGCACAAGAATATGGAGATTAATCGTTTATAACACACATTGTATTTATGGCCTTAGTTCGTGTCTTGATCCAGTGAATTACTTGCAAATTCTGGCTCTGAAAAGAAAATGTTTACGAAGGTCGTTAAAGCAGTATCTTCTTAACAATAGAATTATTTAAATAATAGCGAACTTTCTTTTTGTGAGTCCCTTAAGAGACGGTTGCATGTTTTAATATTATTTTACACCGGATTCTTGAGAGAACAATCCAATCCAATCCAATCCTTATAAAAAGTTACGTAGGTTAAATTAGACGGGGCAGTGAGTAAACCTGTATAAAAAGGTACATGAGGAGGGTCATAGAATACAGTCTCGAGGGTCAAGATTGTGTCGCGCGTGCAAAATGACGTGGGAGAGAGAGGATTCCACTTTGCAAACAAGCGGACGTGAGCTGAAAGTAAACGCTACATTTGAAGACGTAGAAACTCTCAAGGCTCAACGTGTAAATTTGTCTTTATCGCTATCCCACTGCATTCTATGGGGCTATTAACCTGTAGGGAATTGATCATTGTTTAACGTTTGATAGACACGCGCAGCCGTAATCAATATTTGGAATCATCTAATCTAATAGCTTACTCCGGCAGCTTTTGAAGTTGGTATTTGAATTAATCCATTCACCAATAAGAACGACGGCGACGTCTCGTTGAATATTCATCATATCTGATGTTCTAGTCGAGGCTGAAGATTCGCGTTGGGGATATAAATTTCGAGAGAGACATATTCAGTATAATTCATAGAGCGTATAATAATGTTCTTTATCTTCAACGAGAATACTTAGAGATATAATGAGAAGAAGTAGTCGGTGTTTCCGTCCAATTACAATGTGGATGTCTTCAAATCAATAGTGAAAAGGCTTTTTCTAAGTTAGTGGGATTTACCATCCAAGGCCACTTTCCATCAGGTGGGATCATAGTCGAGTACTAACTTATCACCGATAAAAAAAGTACCGTACCTATAATAGTGTAATAATATAAAAATAGTCTTTTTTAATGTACACTGTAATTAGTAAAGGATTCATACTGATAGACGTAGCGACCACAAAAATATCTACTGTCTTGAAAATTGCTCTGTGATAGGTAGGTACTTGGGCTGCTTAGTACCGAATGTTGATGATGAATGGCCCTATGAGCCCAATGAGCGATTCGAAAATATCTTATATGCATGTTTGACCACTAACTCGTATCTCTATTTCCATATCTTTCGCTGTAGTGGGAACAGGGGCATAAAAAAGGATGCGGCCAATAATAACAGCCAGTTTTTGGGATTCCGTACCCTTAAACAAAGTTAAAAACGGAACCCTTATAACAACAGATCACTTTGGTCTTCCATGAAATTTATATCAGATACTCGGGACTAGTCTTTTTCAGCGGTGAAAAAATCAAACTTGTAAATCAACGCGATCAAAAGATATGACCGTTCATGTCGCGTATTTTCGCATTATTTGGATTTCACTAGGGTATCAAAATCTTAACTTCCCGTTGACCTAGAATCATGAAATATGGCAAGAAGCAAATTTACTGTAATATGTACATATTATGGAAAAAATCTAAGAAGGGATAATAGGTATGTACACAAAAAAATACAGGGAAAAGTCCTACCTATAAAATTGTGTTGAACTTATATAAAACTTATACACAAAATGACCTAAGGCGTTTGCGATTAGTGATTATTATAATTATAATTCATGGAGAAAAAACATTGAAGAAGAGAAACATAATTGAAATCTACTCGTATTTATTTTGTGTAATACAATTACGTAATACAATTAGCGAAAAGCGCATTCAGCAAACTTTTCGCTATTGAACCTATGTATAAGTATCCTTCCTTTATTATTAGCTGAGAATACGTACGTACGTACTACGTAGCGTAAGACCATACATATCGTACATCTCGCGACCTCTTTTATCAAACTGTATCTTCTTTTGTACATTTAAACACGCCGAGCCCAAATCGTATAACGTATAATGTAGAGCGACGTTTCAGTCCAGCGCTATTCTAATGCTCGTGTATGTGTACATACAATGGGCTCGTATGGAAATACGAGCCACTCCTATAAACGTTTGTAGGATCGATAAAAATATTGATAAAGATCCAATGACGAAATGTTTTATGAAAACGAATATTTTATAATTTTCTGGCAATGGTCTAAGCGATAGTCGGTGTATCTTTATGTACGAACGAACGTTACGATGTAATCGCGCAGTAATTGGTTAATGTGTTGTTAATTTAGATGTGAGTAAGCAACAGGTGAGACAATTTGTGGAGCCCTAGGGGTCACGCGAGCAGGCACGGCACGCGAATTTGCGGTGCGGCGCGGGCGCGGTCTCGGCGAATAATTCATTTTCTTTTCTAATCTAAAGCTTAATATTTATAAGGATCTTAAACTAAGTACTTACAATCAAACAAAAAGGGAGCAAATACCATATTTTTTAAATATTATAAGGCTAATGTGCTAAATATTACTAATCCTATTGAAGAAAACGTAATTCTATATAATTCAAGACAAGAAGCTTTTAAAACACAAAATCTTTACCTTACTTTAGGTCTGATCACTAAATAGCATTGAAAATGAAGACGTAATCGTACATTAAATAGATACTTAGGTTGAAAAGCTTTGTTAATGTTTAATAACTTAAAGGAAATTAAAGGTTTTCAGAACCTAACATTTATATAAACGTTGAACATCGCGACGTACCGTACAGCGAAATTAATTCAATTACTAAAAATTATACCATAACGACTTAACACGTATAATTACTTTACTCGTTACGGAGTCAAGTGACCCTACTAGGCATAGGTACAATTGTTACGTGTAAGAATAACTTACAGTCTGGGAGTGTAAGCCGTGACATGGTAGTGCGTACTGTAGTGGCGATAACGATCAGAGTGTCCAGCCACTTATTTTTTGTTCTGTGGTATCAGCGTACGAAACGAAGCACATCCGACCACGCCGCCCGCCTCGTTGCCGGGTCATGGCTTCGAAACAGCCCTCACCGAGTTCCAGACATGTTCTTCAATAGATCCTTTGGTTCGCGACTGCGGTACGGAAAAAAGGAAATCGTTCTTGGTAATTCAATCAGAGCTTATACGCTGTGCTGTAATAAAGCTTTTGTTGTTTGGAGATTGAATTGCTCTAATTTACTTGATAGTAATTAGACTTCAATTCATTGCAAATGGATAAGTTTATACGTTCGCTTTGAATATTTTTGTTGTTCCCTTTAAGATTAAGTAAGTTCCATCCATCCATGGTGCAGCGGGGTCTAAGTTTAAAACTGTACTTCAGAATATTATGACGTATAACCTAGCAAAATCAAAGGAGGTAGTTACTCCGTATATCAGAATATTTATTTTTGCACATTTTGTGTATATTTCAGTAGTTAAACTGATATAAAATTAAGTTTAACGCTGACTGCTGCTGGACCAAAAATAACGAATTCGCTAATAATTCGCGCTAATTCCTTTACTTGGATGGGTACAATTTTAAATGACAAAAATGCCTTCATTAAAATTTATACGTGGTTAGTGGTTACTGCTGACACACAGTTCAGGTAGAGGTGGATTTGGAAATTCAAATATTCAGCGTAAAGTATGGTGAGGACGAGTATTGACTGGGTGACAGTGACCACACTGACGTATATTTTTATCTACACTGACCACAGTGTAGACAAAAGTTTTACTACACTTATACATCAAGCAATTTAATTATATTAATCAGAAAGAAAAGAACCCAGTAGGTTTAGTCTTGCGTGAATTGGTTCGACTTATTAATTTAATTTTTTTATCTATTACCTATCCAGAAAGTATGTAAGTAAGCCGGAAGTATACTTATTTATATAATGGAATTGAATTATACTAATCAGGGCAAAATAAAATTAGCACAATTACCAGTGTTTCAAATGGGTCTGATTTAACAGAGTTAATGCACAATTTACTATCCACCTTAATGAGTATATTTAAATAAATGATTATTTCAAAACTTTTATAGTCGTCATATTTAAATAATGTAAAATAAATACATTCCTTGTTTTTGATCTATTTGATATCAGTTAATAATTGACCGCGACGGCATTGTTGAAAGTCTTGTTATTACCTAGAACCTTCCTTAGTGCTTATTGATTTAGTCTCACCGGTGCCGTCCACCGCTATACAAGTATGACACATTCCCACGTAATCCTATATATGAGGAATGGCCCCTGGTCAAGTGTGCTATTATAATATTGTCACGAGATTTCAAATTATTGACCTACTTTCGGTAGCCGACAACGCGATCGCCCTAACTCCGAAGTATTTTTTATTTTTTTTACATAATGACGAAGTTTAATTTATTTGTGTATTTTGTACCTACAGACAAAATTCTTAAAAATAATAAGGTCTCTTTTGTTTGTGTTAGTTTATGCGAAATACAAAGTTCTTATATAAAAGTGAATTTTGATTGCGATGTAAAGATTTAAATTGAATTGATAATTGTTATTTTGTTTGTTTAAAATGCATTACTATACTGATATATGATTTGATTTCTCATCCTCATCATCATGATTTGATTGATAGAATTTAATGTAGATAACCTGCACCTAGTCTAACGGGTAGTTCTTCAAGTACACATACATACATACATACATACTCCAATGAAGATAGGAATGCTTCCGTGTCGCGGCGCGACAAGGCGGCACAGTAGACGCTAATGATGTTGACACTAGACGCGCTCGTTCACTCGGCAACCAGCCGCGTTCCCCACTCCAGTGGAACCCTAAAGCACTCTCAAGGCGGCGGCAGCGGGAGTTCACTTAATGGAACACTTCACGAATTTTCTTAAATCGAATTTGCGAATTTACTACCGTGCTCGTTCGCTTCGATGAACTTTGCCTGAAAGTAGACGCGCATTAGGTAACTCTGAAGAGGAATTTTGTGTAAGATGTAAGAAAATAAAATACATATAGAACCTTCTCCTTTTTGGTTGTTCGTTGGTTAAAATGGGAGTTGTCAACATTACTAAATTTTATAAACTTTTTAACCTGTCGCTAAGTTTACCAGTTAAATTTGACCAGAATTCGATAAACAAATTGTCGTCTAAATCATATATAGCGGTCGTCAGTAATTTATCCTCCCTCCAACCAATGCGCATTGGAGAAGCATGGTTGAGTATGTTCCAGGCCTTCTTTACAAGTAAGGCCATTAAGCTATAAAAGTTGCAAGCAGTGATTTATTATTTTCACAGCACCCTTTATGTTATGGGTATCAAATGAAAAGCTTGATGAGCGAAGTCTATGACATTTTCTATATCTTCAGAACCAAAAAATATAAGGCCTATAATACAAAGTAAATTAAATACAAATTACGAACAATAAACAGCTCTATTCAATTCATTTTGTATCGACAAATGTTACAATGAATAATTCTTACAATCTCGTGGGTGTTGTTGCGAAATACAAATCCCTTAACAATGGAGATAGGTTTTATGTACATAATAATCCTGTTCCGTCGCTTGTTAAGGATGATTAATTAATTTGTAAATAAGGTTTGTTAATTTATTGTAGAATAATATGGAAAAGGAACTATTTGGCAGGCCGCTTCGGTATATCTTCACGCAAATATTATACGCTATAAATTCAAATTCAAATCTTTATTTCAAAGTAAGATCTTCCAGATCACTTTTTGAATGTCAATACATGGTCAAATTATATATAAAAGATAAAATTTTTGAATATATTTTCTTTAACAGAAGTTTGGATCTGATCAAATCAGCAAAACCTGATAAAAGTGGAGAGAAAGTTGAGAGACACACTATAGCTATGGTGAACTGTCGTAGGTACTGTGTTGTAAAATTAATTGCTGAAATCCTAAGCTTGTGTCTTACCTCCCCGTGGTTTGTCTGTTACCTATTCGTTCTTTTTTCCAAGTTTATTATAGTAGGTGTAATGTTGTAATGTATTGTCGCGCAGGCTCCATCATGTTCCACGTGCGGCGGCGGCCGAACGACTCGCAGCCGCGGCGACGCAAGAAAAAGGTGGGCGCGGGCGCGGGCAGCGCGCGGCCGGGGAACGAGCCGATGCTGCTCGAGGTGGCGCACGACGGCTCCACGCTTGAGAATGGCCGCCGCCTCCGGATCACCGATCTCGTTGAGGTTGCTCACGTGCTTTTATTTTGTAACGAGTTATTGATTATAATATAATAATATGTATAAACTTATACCTTCTCAACGTTTAAGTGGCAACTAGCAAGCCCAATGTTTTTCAAGTTTAACAACAGTTCGAAAGCCCAATTTTTTAAACTTGATTAAAGATGTCCACGGTCATGGGCAACAGTGGCTATTTAACGTAATCAGAGCGCTAGTAGGTACATTAAAAATAGTACGTTTTATTACTAAGCGTTATTCATTAAAACGAAACATGTCACTCAAGCTTTATTTCTGTACATCAAAGAGATAGAAAGATTTGTGAAAATCACTATAATAAATTACTTCATTTTGTTATGCTACTTCAAATACAAAAATCAAAACAATTTTCAATTATAATACTCATAACATAGAACATTTGATTTCAAAGTAAGACTTCTATTTGTTTTGTACAAAATTTTACATAGAACGATTTTACAACGAACATTTTCACCCAATATGTCGTTCGTTATTTTTTTCATGCCTATGCTTATAGCAATATTGAATAAATAGTTAGTAAATAGCGTAACTTTAATGTCTTTGCACTTATTAATTAGTATACTAAAAGATGTAAATAGTATCTACAGTTCATACAAAAAAAAATCGATTAATGTAAAATATTTCTAGTTTACTTTCTAATGTAAATTTTCACGAACTGATTGCAAATAGAGCACGTAGAGAAATGCGAGAAATATTTCTGCTTCTTATTTCTTAGGACGACGTTATTTTTGTATTTTAGTAGCAATAACACTTCACTCTTTGCCATTTATCCTCTTTTAGCGCTTAGGGTCAGGTCAGGTTACAAAAGAAAGCACTTTGCGGGTTACTTTTTACGTTTCACTTTAATCGACTTCAAAGAAACGGGAGATGCTCAATTCAATACGTATTTTTTTTGTTTCAGTAATGTGATAATATTATCTTTGTTTTGTTTTCTAAGTTTTATTGTATTATCCAAGATAGAATGTTGACCACACGATCAGTATGTACGCTTTTTTTAGGAAACCTAATAATTGGTCTAAGGAATCACAGTGAAAATAAATTAAAGTACATAATAATATCATTATTAAAAAGGCAAAAGTGTATGTTGTCATAAAAAGTAAGTATGATTTATTTGAATTTTGTTCATAATCGTTAGAAAACTGACATTGTAAATAATTCAGTGCCATTTATTTCAATTATAAAAACTAAGTTGTATTGCGTCATATTTACAGAGCATAACAAATATTTAGATTATTATTAGTTTTTTTTTGTTTGTAATATTTAGTCGTCATAAGTTAAATTTGAAAACGTATACATGACGTGTGTTAACCAAAGTAGTACGTTCCTACATTGTTGTTATTGTTGTATATTATTATTTCATAGAAATAAACACTCATTTGATCATTATTGTTCTACTACATATATTTGTACCAACAACTTCATATAGGTTTGTAACAACCTCATATACGACAGCGGTACTTTATAGCTAAGTATTATGTAACAATATTCCATGTATCGTGTAACACATAATCATTGACTGGCCTCTTGGTGTAGTGGTTAGAGACCATGACTACTAAACCGGAGGTTCTGGGTTCGATTCCCACC
>DWTS01000420.1:0-10117 GCA_018250615.1 Oechydrus chersis rufus | reverse complement strand
AGATCACTATAAAACGAATAATAAATATTATGATTGTAGAGTACCGGCGGCCATTTTGAATCGTTCTCGTGATTCGTGTCGTGCGTGACACGTCATAGCTGGCCATCTCGTTCTCGCATGCTCTCCGCATATAGCACCATTGTAACCCGACACGTTTCTTACACACAAGCGATTTCACAACACGTTCCACACTTTCACAACTAAAATGTAAAGTTTCAGGAATATAATTAAGAATCAACGGATATCTCATGACACGGTTGTTTCTTTTCTTGTAGTCTTCGTACAGCCTCGGCGACAAGGGCACGTTGCTCCAGTAACCTTTCCACGAGATCGACTGGCTCTTGTTTTCTTATGTAGTAAGGGGCAGCACGGGCCCGAGCTTGCAGGTGAAGTTTCTGCTTTAAACCAAGAGTAAGCTCCTCTATGGCAGGTAACCTGCTGGAGGTTAGTGGACGGCCCTCCTGGTGACTCGTGTTACGGCTGTCATATCTAGAATTCTCCTTCAACATAGCGTTTATCGCTAGTGGAGTGAGTATTGATGAAAAATTTGTGATCACACAGCGGCGCGCAGCTACGTTTGCAAATGTCGAATGAATGAGCGAGTGAGCAGGCTCGACCCCGGCGTAGGAATCGCGGGTGTCTGAGGGGGTGGAGGGGAGAGGTATGACGTAGAACGATGCGCAGTCGTGCCGGGCTGTATACAAACAATACGATGGACGTAAATAAACACGAGACACTCCACATCACAGTAATGTGAACGGTGTTATCTTTGTGTTAGTGGCACGGCTTGTCGGTCCACTTGACCGACGCGCATGGATTGCAGAAAAATTGTGAAATGCTTCACATTCAGGTGAAATATTTACGATGTTCATACACATTGGATGTCTATGCTAGAATTGATAAGACCACAACATTATTGAGGTCACGGTAAAGGTAAATTGAGGAAACTAGGTTATACCTGGTTGCTGTTAATTATAATGCGCTATGCGTTATGTAAGCAATAAAGTAAACTAAATTATGACGAAATTGTACATGTTTATATTTTAATTTATTCGTATTCATGGACAAACGTAATATAATAAATACTTAAATAAAAGAAAGAGTATAGGTATGTATTTATTTATATAATGAATATTGAGCGACACTATGTAACAGCTTTTTTAAAAAATAT
Organism: Oechydrus chersis rufus; assembly: GCA_018250615.1. Classification (NCBI taxonomy): domain Eukaryota; kingdom Metazoa; phylum Arthropoda; class Insecta; order Lepidoptera; family Hesperiidae; genus Oechydrus; species Oechydrus chersis. The sequence goes on along the minus strand of DWTS01000420.1, from coordinate 8,946 downwards.
TTTAAGCAAATCTTCAAGTTATTAATAATATTATAATTTATACAGAGAGAAAGAGAGTAGGTACACACTAAATATAAGCACATATTATGTTATGTACGTACCGAATTCATTATTTTGCCATTGTAGGTACTCATTTATGTCATTGAAATATTTTAAAACACTTAGTAGGTAATGATAAAAGTCAACATCATCGATATATAATAATATATTAACTTAGGTAAATTGTAACGTCATCAATGCCCTAATCTTACCTGTGTAAAAATTGCAATCAAGTAGAAGTCAGGCCTCGTATTGATTGCAGTAAATATTTTGTTTTAAACATGCACATACGGATACATAATAAGGTAAACGCTTGAACACTTGACTGTCTGGCCTACTTACTATGTCTGCAATGTCGTATGACACACAATTAAAGTGAAGGAAAATAACCCATATGTCAATATACTTAGTGTTATTTATTATATTTCATAAACTTATGAGTCAGTGTTTGTTATCATTTGCGTGTAGTGGTGAGCTGGCTGTTTCACTGAACCAAAACTAAAAACGGACGTTGCCCCCAGTTTATACGGTTTTTTTCTGTGATGATGTTGACGAGTTCGTTGAAACTGTTTTTGCAAGCTTTGTATCTTTAATACAACCGAAGAGAAATTACTGGAACTCGTTACAATTAGGTACCACGTGGTTGATTAATGGTAATTTGTATAGCTCATTATGTCAATAACTACTGGTCAGAACTAGTGCATTTACCCTTATTTATTACCATGAGTGTATTTACAAAACAAAGGCAAGATGTTATTGTATGATTAACTTTGTTGTTGATGATGAATAATTAGTAGTAGCTTGTAAATGAGCTGAACAATGTTATTGTGGTAAACACGACCTTGGGTATTTATTATAATAATGTATTTATTTATATATAAGAGATAAGAGAAGATTTAGATACATGCTACATGTGGCCCCAATGTAGATACCTATGTTTACGAATTAAATACATGCTTAGCAGTTATTAAAGTAGGTTAGTTAGCTAGAGTTTTGCTTTAAATGACTAGGTTTCTTTATTTGTACGTTTGTTCCATTATTTACTTTATAAAAATATATATTTTTATAAGTACCTACCTAAATAGTTGACATTATTTACATATTAATCTATAGTTAATCATTTGTATATCACTGCCGGGTATGAATAAACTATGTTTACAGTAACTAAAATATATTTTATAATTTACACTTCCTCATTCGCTGTTATATATTACCATTCTGTAAGTGTATAATATTTTTTTACGCAAACATACATAAAACTATTTACTCGTTTTCGACCTTCTACGCGAAATGATAAGAATATCCTCTTAATTATTTTGATTCGTCCTAGGGGTGGGGATAGACTGTATGATATTTTGTTTATTTCAGCTGAACTGAGAGAAGTCGAGAATTGTAATAATGTTATGATTTAATACTTGCGCCATCTAGCGAGAAGTAGCAAGCACATCGATAAATACTTTTAGATAGCAGATGGCAGCACTTGCCGTGTTGTATTGAATAGTTCTATTAAATTGAATTTAGTTAATTGAGATTAATTTAGCGGGTGTATTGCATAACTAATTCTTTTAGCTGTTTTTGGCAAATCTATAGATACGTACATTGTTTAAAGTTCCGAAAAGTTTGTTAAAGAAAAAAATAAAAATTTGCACGTTTACTTGTAACAAGATTTGTTATTCCACACTTAGCAAATACACATGCATGTAGGTTTAAAGTGTTTCTTGACGTATCTTTCAGGTATATCAACAAAAACGTCCTTTATGGTACCATGATATAAGTTTGCATGTAGATTTATATACCAAGCTTTCGAAACAAATTTATTTTGAGCAATGATGATGAAGTGTCTCCATCAAAACAATTATTGTCGAGAAGCAATTCTTGTCTTTTGATTTCACACCGGCGAATGCCGGCTACGCTCATCTGATGCGAATATCCGTCCTGAAGAGTGCGATGCGTCTAAATATGACCTCATGTACGATAAAGTCTTGCTTGAGGTTGTTCCTATATACTGTACTACTTAACGTCATAACGGGTCGCGAAAGTCGTGTGAACGAACAGTCCGTGTGACCCACCCATGCGAGAGTTGCACACCGTGTGGTTTTAGTCGGTACGAGTCCGACATAACCCAGTACCATCCCCTGAGTAACTGGGTATCCATGAGGATTTCTCCACGTCCAAAAAAAATGTGCCACTTAACACCAGATGGCGTGCACTATGGTTTGTTTTTCTATACATATAATAAAACTGTAACTGGTCTGTATCTGTACATAGAAGTGTCTTTATAGGGCCAATAGAATCCAAAACATTTTTTTTTAGAATTTTTGTCTGTCTGTCTGTATGTTTGTACGCGCATAACTCGAAAACTACTGAATGAAACTTGATGCGGTTTTCACAGTAGTATTTCTGGATGTCTAACCTAAAAACTGGTGTACGTTTTATTTTCTTACGGCGCTTACCTACTACCAACCTACCACCTACCACCAATAAGTAAGTTGAGCTTAGCGCGATATGATCAATCAAATTAAATAGGGTTCAGAATAAATTGGACGGTTATCGGACGAACAAATAAAATTCATGATATTCAATTCCACCCGGACGAAGTCGCGGGCATTATCTAGTAGATAATAAAGAGACAAAAAGTATTACCAACGTCGCACTAAAAAATTAAAAGAATATTCCATACGACCGATGTAATAACCGATAGCGTGCATAATCTGAAATCATGAATCCATATTAAACTTAAAAGAGTAATAATAGCTCGTTTAATACCGAAGTACATGAATGTTAGTACGAATATAGCATAATTTTACTATATACCTTAATAGTAGTTAATAGACTAGTATTAAATGGACCTGAATACATTCCGCTCTTAGACTTATTATCTTGATTGAAGAATTCATCCCTCTTTAATCGCTAGCGACGATAGCTATTAACTTAGATATCTAATTATCTGTCTCGTGGTCGTAGGATGTTTTAGTATTTTTATAATGAACGTTACATATAAGCAATCTTGTCTCTATTATCATAATATTCATAATTCAATTTTTTTTATATTTGTCATTTATTTATTTACTCATTGGTTTAAGGTCGCCACTTTATAAAAAATCAACCAAATGTGAATTCAACGCCTGATTGTAGTTTGGAATACCCTGCTAGTAAACCCTGGGTTAGTGTTGAATATTTGCATCAAATTAAAAAAAATAATAAGCATGAATGAAAAACATTTCATACAACGTAACATAATATATGAATATGTAACATTACAGTTACGCAGTACACGACCCTTTGCAACCCTTTTAATCGTTCACTGCTGAGCACGGTATCTTCTCACAAGTGGGAAAAGTATGGAGCATACTCTACCACGCTGCTCCAGTACGGATTGGTGGAGATCTGCATCGTTTAATAAATTGAATCAATAAAATTGTAGCAACACACTTAAGTTATACCGAGATGAGATTAGGTAGTGGATACCTACTAACTGTTAAATTTTATAAAACCTAGATGGCTAGATATAAAAGGCGCATAGTAAAAACACTTGTAGCAAGCACTGACACAAGGCAGCCACTAGCAAGTTATTTAAAATCCTATCCATACATCGCGGTGTAAAATATTCCCCGTTATGTACCGTGTAAGGACAGACGTTGTAGGGTTACCAGTATGTGGAGTATTGTAGGCTAGATATTGTTATTTTATGTCAATTTTTCTCAATACAAATTACAATACAGCCGGTAGTGTAGGTATGCTTACTGTTTATTATACATAAATAAGTGCAAATAGGAGTCATCTGTCATTTATCACAGAAGTACATTTTTATATTTTACGAGCAGTTCGCCCGCGAAGATAAAACATAACGCGTCCTCGTTTCACCTCCGTAAATGCCATTTGCTAAATGGTAATATAAAAAAAAATCATAAACGTAATATAATTTAATTTACAGATTTGTAATAAAATAATTTGACAAAAACAAACTATATTGCATGAATTAATTCGCCCGTCACCATTATCGAACGACCCGACGTACGGAGAGTACCTATCGTTCCTTTCGTCGTTGAAATTCCTAAATTACGAACGAAACGCTTTGCTTCAACATTTCTTTTGCGTACCACGAAGGACTGGAACAGTTTATCTGCGTCGGTATTTCCGTCGGAGTATAATGTGGGTATCTTCAAATCAAGAGTGAATAGCCTTTTAAGTTAGTGCGATTTACCACCCAGGACTATATCGCCACTTTCCATCAGCTGGGATTGTATTCAAGCACTAACTTATCAAATAAAATAAAAACGAATGACATATCGTTTCGAATTAATCAATTTTATTTCAAAATAGCCGCATATTATATTAATTAACCTACTTTTAACACTAACATCAAATAAACCCACCCCTAATTTTACCCCTTAAGGGACGAAATTTTAAAAATTAAAATAAGGGACAAAATTTTAAAAATAAATGTACTGTGAACTTTTGTCCCAAATTATAGGCTCATATGTAAATTTTATCAAGTTACAAACTTCAAAAATGACGAAGTTTCATACAAACACAAACCATAAACCCGATTGTCTCCCCCTTAGGGTAGCATTTCGGAAAATTCCTTCTTATCGGATTATGACGTACATACAAAGAACATCCCCTTCAAGTTTTAGGTTCTATGATCAGCGGTTTAGGCTGTGCGTTGATCCGTCAGTCAGTAATTCAGGACAAAGCATTTTATATGTATAGATTTTATTTTTATAAAAGGAAGTTGTCAAGTAGCAAGCTGCTTTTTCGGGTACTAGCTCATATAAACTTTATTTTTAATTTTGCCAATCAAAACAACGTACCGTTGTTTACCTGTTTACGACTGCCACAGTCGTGCCACATACTTCTTAAATTCTTTAATTTCATATTTCTGGTATAATAAGAAATAAAGTTAATAAATACACGACACAAATAAATAGGAAATAACTGGCAGGTAAGTTTTTTACCTTTTTTATCTCACAATCCGCAATAATCATAGCAACACTACGTGACATATTTTGTAAGCTCCGACTCGTTATGTATGAGTGCAAACGGCACCGAGCAAACGGGATTAGCCGATAAATCGGGAAGCTCGAATGGAATGCCCCGCCACAGATGAATAAAATTCTATCTCGCCATAGATAAATGGACAACTAAGTATTACACGAAAATTCGCACATTTTTACCGGAATCAAGGACAACCTTTTTCTATATTTATAACTTTTTACTGTGCCTTTGATTATGCCCTACATCAAAGTTCAATGCTCTTTCAGCTACTAGACAGTCAAGTTAAATAGGGCTAAAATAACTTATTCATTTTACTTCTGATGGAAAATAATGTATTGAAACAATGTGAAATTAACAACATGATCGAGACCGTGTGGGAAAGCGAAGTAAACATCAAATTAATCTTTTACAATAACTATAATTTAAAATTTACAACATTGACTATATGTACAAATGTATGTACAGTAGTGCATACTGCATAAATATAATATATAAAAATAATAAATCGGATTAGGCGATAAGCGGAGTAGCTTGCACGGAAGGTCTCGACAGAGGTGTAGTGTCGCGATAATCTTGCACAGCCGCGAGATGGCGCGCTGATAGACGAAAACTGTTAATTGGGTTGACATCGATCCATTTCTATCCTCTCCCAGAGACGAGAAGTAATCTGTCACGCTGGGCAAGGGCGCATTGGTAGACTTCACACACCTTTAAGAACGTTTTGTGGAACTCGAGGGTGTGAAGTTTCACCGATAAAAGCTAGCGATAATTACTTTTTAATACGCACATAATTTGGAACAATCAAAGTTTTGCGCTTGGGACTTCGACTTTCGATGTAGAGAAGTGCAATTTTAACCACCGGACTGTATATAACGGTCCTGTGTACACAAACGGAATAAACCGATAAGCCAAGAAGCCGAGAAGCAAAGCCGCGCCGATATTATCGGAGCAAGATTGTGCGTGATATCAGCGATATCTCGGCACACCGAGCATCGCTAATTGGCTGTGTCCTATATTTATTTTCTTTTTCTTGAATTCATAACGTCATTCAAAATTACACTTCTAACTATGGGTTTCAGACACTAACGCTAAGTATGTATAGATAACGGTCCTATATACATAAACTGGATGATCTTATAAGCTGAGAAGCTCGCACGTAATGCTCCAACAGAAGTGTAGTGTAGCGATAGGTAATCTTTTGCACAGCCACGCCGACATTATCAAGGCAAGATGGTGAGCACATAGCTGCGAATTTTTAATTGGATACGTCTCATATTTGTAGATTGGAGACAAGCATTCTGTACCATTCCATCTAATGTTAAGAACAAGGACGCCTCAAGCGTATTTCCCATCCTTTGATATAGCACAGCGCTTAATACTGCTGATGTAAGTTATATTAGTTAAGCCCAGGACAATCTAGTTTGAATAACTTGTTTGATCTTGGCCGAACAAAATACTTGGTTGACGAAGCCATATATATACTATTAATCCTATATATTATTCTGTATGAAAGTGAAAGATCCATATTATTCGTAAATTAGTCACACATTTAACAATTACATTTACTGGCCAGTTATCAATTTCCTTTCCTTGGTAATGATATCAAAATTCTAAGTATATTTTCCTTTGTTGCCCAACTCAATTAGCGTTCAGTGTTTACGTTTTTAATAAGTACCTATTAATTTTTACAGTACAAGTCCTTAGGTATAGGTATACTGATGTGCTTTCTTTATCAAGTTTCAATATAAATCACTATTCATAATTTGTTGAAAGACATATTCATTCGTATTTTTGTTGTAATGTCTTCTTTTAATAAATCCTTACTTATAGCCGTACATGTGAATAATTATTATGGTAATAAGTATAATAATTTATACAACGTATGGAATGCACTTCAAAGTTATTCAAAGATGCTTACGTTTTTTTCTCTTGTTACAGAGGCAATAGCAGAACGCGGCGCCAGCCCGGCGCCCACCTCCCCTACCCTGCCGATGACAGAATAAACTGTGATGCTGGCAAGCACAGGACCCTATCGGAAACTGCGTCCTAGAGGACGACGAAGGACGTTGTAGCGAACGATTTTTTAGTTACATAAGCGCAAGTGCCTAAACCCTAACGATGTTGGGTAACCGACGTAATTTTATATTTAGAGTGAGCATTGTGATCAACATCGCCGTGCTTTTGTACGCGGCGATGCATTTGTCGGGAAGCAATTCTTCGGGCGTGGAATGGATGCCTCTCACCGTAGACGGTTCGGAGAGGAGTGCGGAGTTCCGATACGTCAACCGGGAGGACCTTCGCAACGAGACGGACTCTCGCCCACTGGAGTCTAGCATTAGGAACTTCGAGGAATCCACCTCCCAAAAGACACCGTCTACTGTGGCAACTACCAACAAAACATCGTCGAGCACGGCTTCAATAGCGGAGTTGGAGAAGAAAATCATAAATTTGGTTCCAATGGAACTGGAAACGACGAATGAGACCATGCTCGACATTGTGGACGAGAATGCGTTGTCTGAACCTACTCTGGCGCGTTTACGGATGTTACTGATGTGCAATGAGAGAGACTTCCAACCGATGACGGTGCAGCGAGGTGAATTCTGGGTGCTAAAGAACTATGTGCGCGCGGACCACGGTTCGATTCTGTGCCACGAGACCATTACGTACACAACACACGCTGGCTTCGAGTTCCTCGACAACGTTCAGCCTCTTGTCGAGCGGTAAGCAACCTTCCTTTACTTTGCTTTACAATTTATCTTTTCATCAACCCGTTACTGTCCCACTGCTCGGAGAACTCTTCTCCTCTTAGAACGAGTATTAGGTCATAGTTAACCACGCTGGCTAAGTGCAGATTGGTAGATTTCACACACCTATGAGAACATTTTCTGGAACTCAGGTATGTATGTTTCCTTAATGCGTAAAGAAAGTTAGTGTGTACTAAAATCACTTGTGAATGAAACAAGAAATGCGTTTCATATAAAGAGTAAATTATGAATAATTAGAATTAATAAAGAGTAAATTATGAATAATTAGAATAATTAGAGTAAAACTAAAAAGGAAACTCCATTATTTCATTTAATGTTTAGAAAATTAGGTTAAGTTAATTGCCTATTGGCACATCACGGAAAGTTTACTATATCTTTTTTTATAAACTTTTAATGTCAGGGTGGTCCCACACGAAACGCCGTATCATCCTATGACCGGTTCGAGGACCTTTTCTTCTTAGAGGCTTTTATAAATTGCTTTTCGTAATATAATAGGTCCTACATCCTCTGTTATATCGCACGCATTTTTATTAACTTAAATAAATACATGTTAGAGAAGAAAACAGGTAAGCAATTAGTTTTATCGTAAATCGTAAAATGGTTTTTTAAAATAATATCCTTGGGAATGAGGTATTATTTTTAACTGCCTTCAGTTATGTTATAAAAAATTGGACGGTAGAGTCATTACTCACTTTATGAAGACATTTTGCATTTACTCGTACATAATGTCCAAGATTATTTAATGTCTATTAATCTAAGGCAGGATGCTATTAGGCATTATTTTATAGAACTGCATCATAAATATATACAAACAGAACGTACCAATCAACATTTACATAATAATTCATCCATATTTATGTTCTGTTATAAATTTATGATTTCTGTTGCAACTGCCCCTCTTTACATCTATATCTATACATATAATAAAACTGTAACTGGTCTTTGTCTGTACATGGGAGATATTTAAGAAAAAAATATATGAAGTCTTTATAGTGTCAATTGAATCCAAAATGTTTTTTTGTCTGTCTGTATGTTTGTACACGCATAACACGAAAACTACTAAATGAAATTTGATGCGGTTTTCACAGTAGTATTGTAGGATGTCTAACTTAAAAAACTGGTGGATTCTTCATTTTAGTATGTC
>DWTS01000418.1:0-10140 GCA_018250615.1 Oechydrus chersis rufus | reverse complement strand
TTATAAGACTGAAATGTATTGTATATGTAGAAAAGATATTTTTTGAAAAGGACTCTGACAATTATATTATCTAAAAATACAGTCAAATTAAAGTTTTTTTTGCACTAAAATTTTATGTCCCAAAGTTGTTCCGATTTGATCCGTATTTTCTTATTTTTATTTGTTTTGCACTATTATTTCTAATCCTAAAAATACACTTAATTTTAAATCCCGGTTACGACACATTGACTCCAAATGTAAATCGTAAATGCTACTTAGCGAATCTTATTTCCATATCGGCCGGGCATCCGTGGGAGGGGGCCAAGTAGCACGAATCCTGGGAAAAAATAAAGAAGTAAAAATGACAAGACGTTATTTGCATCCCGCTAATGGCCGCCGTCGTCGTAATGCGGGGGTAGATGAACAAATATTGCTTTATCCAGTCGCACAATTTATTCTTACTCGATTTTATTCGCCATTCCAAAGCCAGAAGTCGGAAGGGAACTCGAAAATGGCAGCGTTTGGATTTTTTAAGTGATTCGCAAATCATTCCGCTTAATCGAATGACCCCTGTTTGTTTGTGGATTCCGTTTTTTTTATTTTCGCTGGCAACCTGATGGAATTGAATGAGGTAGTTTACTAAAGTGCAGCTTATTATGTCATTTAAATTTTGTATAAATTTATAAATGTCCGAATTCAATTCACAAAATCTCATTACGCTATTACTCGTTTGAGCTTGTCTAACATTTTACAGTACACAGCTTCCAATTATTGCCGAACTAGTCGAAATTAGACGAACAGTAATTTGGAGCTCGTACAGTTTTTTTTACACAGGGATTTTTTTGTAAAATATAGTAACATTTATAATATTTGAGTGATATTTAATTAAAGCTGTTTTTAAAAAACTAGAGATGCATTTTCCGAATTATACGAAAAACGCAAATTAAAATAACTCTCAAATCCCAACTCAACCGTGTCGGAGCTTAATCCGCGAAGTGACAACGGCATTCTGACGAGGCGCCGGGGCTGGGAATTATTAAAACGAACGCCAACTTTTTCACTAAGCCCGTCGCAAAGCCGTTTCAATTGCGCTGCGCTGAAGATAATTCCAACTGACGTCATCTTTTTTTCAAATTCTCGACTCCGCTGCGTTTCTCTGTGCAGCAATTATAACATTTCCACCGACTAGGAAAACAGAAACACGTGAGAGAGAGCGCGTCGAATCGTGCCGTTCGTAATTTAAATTTAGATGGAAATTTAATGATGCATTCACAAAGGGCGCTCGTAAAGTCGGTTGCGAGATATTTTTTACGAGGATCTCGCGAACTATTGCGCGCTTAACGACTCCGAAGCAAGATCGCCCTCCGCTTTAATGAGCGCCCGATAAACGTGTTAACTGCCGCGACCTTATTTTTATGCCGATGTAAAATTGCTGAAAAACGGATTCATTACTCTGTTTGTATAATGAAAAGTGAAATGTTTTGGAGATTTTTCAGCCACAGTTTGCGATTTTTTTGTGGTTGAAGATGGGTAGGTGTACTATGTAGCTACAAGATACCATAATTATTTTGAAATTGATACTTACTATACGAATATCATCAGTAAAATAACCCACTATAAAATATAATATGTAGAATAAAGGTACGAGTAAAGTTTGAATAAGTTTAGGTATGTGGTTATGACTTGTCACCTTGTTCATTTCAGACGAGGTATTTGACAATGTATTTAATATCATTCTTAACTTAGAGCGTCTTTGGCTAGCTACAAGTATATTATACTTCAACTCATGGTCAGAAAATCATTTAAAATTACGCTGTTTGCCTTTCAATATTAACTGCAAAATAATCCATTCATGCCATATACGTTTAGGTCATGCGCTTCTACGGCACATAATTCAAAAGCCTTCCGTAAAATAACTCATGAATGCTAATATTTTGTTTGTTTGATGGTACAGCTCGTCGCAAGGCAAGCCAAGGCAAGGTTGAGCGGGCCATGTTTAATATATGAGGGCAGCGACGCAGCGGTAAACACGGCTGTTGCCGCCTGTTTGCTCGTGCCAGTCTCCAGGGTAATGTGTTTGCTTTGCATACCTAACTGCAACTCGCCGAAGTAGCCTGTGTTCATTGACATGTTCTGAAATACGTCCACGTACCTGACATTATGCTACGACTAGGTATATTACTATGGCTATTTCTGTGGGTTCTTTTTTGTATCTTTAACGTTTTGAGAAAAATGTTCATGGGCCGTAATGATTAGCTCTATGATGATATTTTGAAATAACTTAATTAAGAATATTAACAAATTACTGGTTTCAAATAAACAGCACATTGATTGTCTATTAGTTAATATAAAAGATATACACTCTGACTGACACTGAGACACGATAAAGGTAAATACAGCACTTATACTTAGAGTTCCAGTCTTTAGAAGTAACAATATAATATGATTAATGATTTCAGAAAGAAGTGACAACCAGAGAGAGAGAGAGAGAGAGAATGGGAAGTGAAGTAGTTTAGTAATTACTGTAATTACTTATTATCGAAATTTCTGCTAGTTTGTATGGCACTTCCATTTCAAAAAAGATGGATAAGGAAGCAAGCCGTGCATTAGGGTAAACACAACCAACTTACGTTCCTTCTTATGGACCGTTTGTTTGTGCCAGTCTTCGAGGCAATGTTTGTCTTGCATACTTAATCGCAGCTTACCGGTGTAGCTTGTGCCCGTTGATATGTTGCTATTTAATATTTAAGGAACTTGCTGGATAAGGTAACGAAACGTAAGATAAAAATAATAATTCAGCAGGTGGTGGCAGAGCTTTTATTCATCGACAGGGGTGCTAGGTCGTTTTGTTTGAAACCTGACATGATGAATTATTAATTAAATTACTTTATATTTTAGTTAAATGTTTAGTTTTAGTAGCATTTCCTATACCACTAACTAAATGTTTGTATTATGATGTCCACTTCGTAGTGAAACATATTAGCAAACTTTGGAATTCTAGTTTCAATATTTGCTGACATCCTGTGACACTGAGAAAAATTAATATGATTGATTGAGAATGACTAATTTGATATCCGCCTAACATAGCTATGTATCATCTCGGTCAAATCAGCTATCGAACAAAATACACATCCAAATCGGTCCATTCGTTTGGGAGCTATGATGCAAGAGACAGACATACAGGTCCACAAATACATTGACACGTCAAACTTATAACATCTCTCTGTTTGCGTCGGGGGTTAAAAACAAGAGTCACCCAAAAGTGTCCTAGGCTCGTATTAATGTTTAAGTTTTATACGGTAAAAGTCGCCCTCAATTCCTCGCAACCTTGAGTTTCGTTTATTAATACATGCCGTAGTCTTAATCTTAATGATTATATATGATGATAACCTAATCTTAATGATAAGACGAGGTGTCTCAATAGATCACATTGTACGTACTACATTTAACTATCTCTCTTCAATTAATGTTATAATAGTGTATGATATGCGGTATTGATAAATATGCTTATAAAGTAAGGCTTGTAAAAATACCGTGAATTTCCCAACTTATGAAAGATAAAGCGTTAAAATAGCGAGAGTATTTACGAGTAGTCAGCGGACGAAAGATACTAAACAGGACGCGCTCTTCAAAGAGCACGAGAGTTTAAAATCCACGATCGATATTAGAAATCATAACCGATGTTTGTTGAAGTGCTGAGCTCCCGATGCCATAATCCTCTCGCAACTCCACTTAACAAACGTATAAATAATATTCAAGGCGAGGGAACATATTCGAGGGTACGCACTCGAGGGTAGTTTGACGGCGTAACGAATCGAAAAACCAAATCATCGAGTAGTACCCCTACTGCACGCCGCTACATGATAGTTTTACAACGCGAGTTGTGGAGCCGCTGTTGGGACTACAAAGTTTATATTGAGATTTGAGATGATTCATTCATGTGGTTAGAGACCTTGACTAATATACCGGAGGTTTTGGGTTCGATTCCCAACTAGGACAAATATTTAAAAATATATAATAAAATTTATGTTTATCAGTTGTCTGGTAAACATACATATAGCAAGCAAATACAAACCTAGTTGCTTAGGTTGGCATCAGATGGCCGTGTGTGAGTTGTCCCAGGATATTTATTTTTTATTTTTATTATTTATTCATAAAGAATCAAAAAGTTGAACTTCTTGAAAGATTAAAGATGTTGAATTCTTTCTTTTCTTTTTTAAAAATTTAATGATGCTTTGCTTCAGTTTAAAAGCTGTTGGACCAATAACGTAAATAAAGCATAGTAACCCTCGGGAAGAGCAATCTACCTGTTGCCCTTTAAATACCATATGTTTACTACTATACTTATATAGAAAAACTCTACATATCACTGATATAAGATACAAGGCAGCCGTAAATCTTTTAATATCATTTGGATAGGCAATTAGATCTGCACATAAACGTCCCAAAATCTTTAAGTATTTTTTATTAAAAAATAAACTAACGGCTACTCCACAACTTCTGTGTGGTTAAATCTTTAGGGCTGGCCCTTAGCGGTCTGTCGAGAGTGCTCATGCCGTTTTTTATATATTTTAATTTTAATTTCATATCGGGCGCTAATGGCGGGGCCGCAGCCCTGCGTGCCGAATCGCACCGAGGCCAATATATTCATGCCGTAATAAAACTTAATGTAGCGAGTGAACTAATATTGTCTTATTCAATATTTAATTTTCAAGTATGAATTTGCTCAATTTTTGCGATTCATAAATTTTATTAAACCGTTTGGCGGGGAATGAGTTTTTACTTTATGTGGTGAATATATTGGCAACATACACAAACATACTGTTTGGGGCCAAATTTTTTAAATATTTTGGGAGCAGGGGAACACCTGTTATACATACAAAATATAAAGATATATCTTTATATTTATGCGCATTTCTTGTCTACCATCTTATGCCACTTCTTCCGTCGGTTTTCGGTGATTATAGAAGCCAATGACCGCATGCTCACTTAACACTTCGTTATAACACCTCGATCACGATGTGCTGCATCTTCTAATTAGTAGATTTTTATACATTTTTTTTGCGTTTATGGTATCAACTTCTTTCCATCAGAGTTATTCCCGGGATCTTAAGACATGGGGTCCTTCAAGAAAGGCGCTAAGAGGACTCCACTTTAAAAGTCGGCGACGCATTGGTGATCACTGTGGTGTTGCAAATATCCATAGGCGAAGGTGAAGTTTAGATATGAAAAAAAAGAATAACGCCACACAAATGACATTTTCAACTGCTAAATAACTTCACCTTCAACATCACATCATCCACAGCAAAAGGATAATGTGGAGGCTAATTTAAGAGGCTACCCGACTCGCCTTCTCAGTTCTCATCCATATTATCACTTGGTATAGCAACTTTGCTTTACGTTGTTATAAATTTAAAATGAATATTGTCTTAAGCCTTACGAGTTGGGTGTGGATGTTATCAAAATGATTGCACTTTAGTACATTTGCGCAAATAAAATTACAAGTTTATTGCAGATATAAATTTTAATTACATTAGTTCACTTTTTACTTATTGTTTACAATTTTTAACTAGAAGCTACACTTTTTTGCACACACTCATTACACGCGCGACCACGTTATTTGGTACTTTTAAATAAATAAAATAAAGTTATCAACCCCAAATATAACTGGGAATTGGCGATATTACGGTGTAACATCAGTGATGCCTTATCAGAGGTCTCTGTTGGAACTTGTAAAGATCGCCGAGGAACATCGTAGGGTTTAGTCGTTAAGAGTACGAGTCGAGTACGAGTATTATCCATGATGCATTGGCTACGTAGAAAGAAAAAGTCAGGATCAAATCAGACACTATCTTCGTTGCTGATTTCATCTTAAATTTGATATATAACGCGATTCTATCACTATGGCTTTTGCTCTGTTTTAATATTTATTGTTTTCCCGGTTATTTTTTTTTATTTATTTACAATTTATTGTAAAAAATTTACAAAGGGCGGCTATTGCTACATTATAAAAATATTGCAGTTTATATTGTTTCTATTATTTTAAAAAATTATATCGTTGAAGAATGTGACGTGAAATAGTGTTAGCTGTATCATACCGTGGACATGTTGAGATATCGCGTTGGCTCACACATCGGAACCTCATTCCACGTTCGAATTATGATTGTATCCGAAATGTTATCCGGCTGATTCGAATAACCTTTAAGCCATCACCCCTCATGTACTGAGCAAACAGTACCGAAGTCAAATCAGAGCCAAGTTAATCCGTTTAGGTGCGCGAACCCACTTGATTAAGTTTAATTTATTTTAAAAATCAGCTCGGGCCGCGCGCCGCCTCCGGCCTCGGGTCCCTCCGAAATACATTATTCAGTGTTTTAGAATAATTTTCAAATTCGATTACATAGGGCCGAGGGTCTGTAAGTGGGTGGGCCGGGCGGTGCGCGGCGGGTGTATTTAGCCAACACGGGGGTCTAGTCGCGTGCGATTCTGATTTGAATATGCGACGCACGTGGCCTCCCGCGCCCTGGGGACCTCGCCGATCATATTTCAAACGTCACCAGCGATGTCTCACTCAGATACTATCAGCCGATAAACGGCGAGATACAGGCAAGGGTGGAAATAGTGCCGGCTTCGAGGTCTGACGGCAATTTTTTACGTCGCGATTATCGCGTGCAGTTGACACCTAGATATTACTTTTCGCTCAGCGTTGTATACTGTGGTGTACAGGCATTTTGTGGTTGCGAAACGCCGTGTTCGCGAGTGCACTTGAAGTTTATTGGCATGACAATTTTCTCTGCGACTTTTTGAAATGATTTTAATATTCTTGGTGTACGAAACTGGCGTTATTATGTTTTAAGTAAAAATACTTATAGGTTAAGCGTCTTGGTCTGTAAAGTGAATCAATATATTTCATATATAAGTACGTATATCTACGAGTTTTGTAAATTGGCTTAATTCCCACCTATCTTGATAAAAATGTAACAGGGTCGTGTCTGTACATACTTATATTTTAAAATATTTCTGAAAAACTATATCTAGACTAGATTTTAATATCTATTCCATATATGTCTATCAACATTTGATAAGTTTAATAAAAGCCTTAAATTGGCACTGTTTCAACACAATTACTTTATTATTATTTAAAATAATTAATTAACGATAAACGAAACCCTTACAGCATCACGTGTATCTGTCCGTCCCGGAATCACAACAACAATTGCGGAGAACAGACGATTTGTTCTAAAAATTGATACTCATAGTCTTTTGGGCATTAAATTAAAAATAAAAAAGTTTTTTAAACTCTATCGTGTGGCATATCCAATGAACGGGCTTATTGTATGTATCTTACAAATATTATTGTTATAGTTCTATGATAGATAGTTTTAAAGCTAATCGAAAAAAAGGAAAACATTAATCCCCTCCTTTTCTCCGAAACTACTGAAGCTACAATTTTGAAAAAAAATGCAGAATATTGTTCTTTAGATACTTAAATATTAGGTACGGGAGACCGTCAATATATGAAACTCTCTCCACGAGAGTTTCGTCGTGAATCGTGAATTTTCCAAACAACACTCGTTTCATGCATACGAAATATTGGCGTTGGAAACATTTGTGATACGCTTCCATAACCATTAACCAATTGTTTTAAAGTTCTTGAGCCATGCACGCAGCTAGTAGAAAGGCAAGGCAAGGCAGGCTTTGGAAACGTTTTAATTTAAGGCACATTTTCCCTACATTCTCACGTGATAGCAGCTATAATCGGTGGGAGTGCGCGCACGCGCAGCGCGGCCGCGTGGCGGTCGCCCGCCGGCACGCGGTTTCCGTTAACATCCAAGACAGTTTGATGGCACACTGGGTTCAATCCCAGACATACACCTTTGATTTTTCAGAACTATGTGTATATTATAATTAATTATCAATTACTTTACAGTGATGGAAACCATGAAGAAACCTGCATTCATATGAGTTCCACAAAATATTCTCAAAGCTGTGTGAAGACTACCAACCCACACTTGTCCAACTCGGCCTTATCCTTTCCCTTCTGAGAAGGAGACTAAGGTCTCTTTGACCCATTACAGTCCCACTGCTGGGCCCGAGCCCATGGGACGAAGACATGACAATTTATTAATATATTACTTACTCTGTTTTTATCCGATTGCGTTCTTGGTTATTGGATGGGAAACATATATATTTCTGCCACATACATGGGGCATTCAAAGCAGCAGTAACCTCTGATATTATAGAAGATACTGTTTGTTGCGCCATGGTATGTCCCTTACTAGGGCTAATAGGCTTTTGATATGACCCATTGGCAAAAAATGATAACGCAGTCAAAACCTATAAAAAGTTATGAAGGTTTAAAAGGTCATATTTTATAATTTCTTTGTTGATAAGTTATTATCGAAGAGTAAATGATAAATCATACCTTTGTCTCCACCGATATGTCTGCGTTTTTAAGAGGCTTTTTAAATAGAGGTCTCAACTCTTTACATAAATTTTGGGCAAGCTCTTTCGTTAACCTGTATTGATTAATAAACTCCGAATCATCTAAATAAAAGGGATTACTTTCGTCGCTCAACAGCTTACGACGCTTCATCCTTAGCTTATCACTTTCCGCTTCATCCATCTCCAAAAACTCGAAAATTTCATATTCATTAGACATCTACAATACCAAAACAAGTTACTATAATGAACCATAATTATTTACTAATATTTTCCTCTAATACAAGAATGCAGGCACATATTAATTACAATTACCTAAGCAATTACCTTAGTACTTTATAGATGGATAATCCATACAAAATAAGAAACAATAATAAATTCGTGCGAAAGAGTAATTTAACAAACTTAATCAATCAAAGTAGTCGAGTAGTCTGTGAACCAAAGAGCATATAATATACTGTGAACTTAAAACGTAGTGGTTATAAGATTATATGTTCTTTGAACTTAACATAAGTCCTAAGATAAGAGTCTTATCATAACTTAACGCCGGTTAACCGGCTTGCCAATTTTGAAATAACGACAAAAGTCAAAATCCAAACCAAAACAATATTACCACCACAGACTATGTAGAAATACTAACATTCATTACCACAGAGTAGTGAATATTACCTACATTAAAGGACCGTATGCATGGTCTATGCGTGCTGTACGCCCCTCAACGGAGCGGACAACAAAACGGAACGACAGTAAATGTGGCCCTAAGAGTAAAATAATACTTAACGGAACTTATGATAAATAAATAATGTGAGTATTTATTTTTGTACTGCTTGTAAAATTAATTTAAATTGACATTTGGTGTCATGTCAACATTGACTTAAATAAGGACGCGGCTAAAGCAGGCTAATTGTGTCCCCAGCGCGTTGGCCCTAAAATACTCTTTTTAGGGCTCCGGTGCGAGTGAGATAGTGATAGATGTTTGTTTCACTAAACAAGGCCCAAAACTATTTCAATGGGCCTGTCATACCCCATACCCTTTGCTCGCTCCGCCTTCTTTTATTCTATACCGTGTAATTAATGGGAATGAATTATACAATGTTTAATCTCCGTACCATAGAGAAGGAATGAACAGAGGCTTACCAAACTGATAGGGAGTGTCTGATTTATTTCAGTTAGTTTTATTTTCATGTTATTGTAGCTACGAAGAACCTGCGTGCGTCGTTGAATCGGAGTCTTCACGCCTTTCGTTTCGACGTTTCGCAAAATTTTTCTTTTACCTAATATGTATTAAAACTATAATATTATTAGCAGTTTGCCCGCGACTTCATCCGCGGAGACTTAAATTTCACCTTACTTTCGCAAATGGTAAGATTAGCAAGCAAACAAAAGTAAATTGTGATACCTTACGTTGTATTATTGCGATTTGCGTAGGGATCCCTAATTTCCTAGAAATATGCCCCATGTTACTCTCAGAAAATGTAGCTTTCAAATGGTAAGAGAATTTTTAAAATCCATCCAGTAGTTTTTTTAGTTTAATCGGTACATAGAAACATACACAAATAAAACGTTATCTCTTTATAATATTAGTATAAAATTGTAGATTTAATTAAATATAGATTATTTGACTACAGAATATGACTTCAATTCTTGCCAGATCTAACTTTGTGATATATCTGACAAGAATTGAAGTGATATACTGTAGTTTTTTTTTATGGTTGTAAA
>DWTS01000417.1:0-10141 GCA_018250615.1 Oechydrus chersis rufus | reverse complement strand
AGTTAAAGGCGGTTCAGTAGTTTCAGTGTTCATCCCAGACAAACATCGTGACACTGGAATTATATATAATATATATATGTATGTATATATGTATATGTATATATATATATATATGTATGCTTCAGACTGCTATATTAAAAGTTGATGCAACAAAAGCAAAACCAATAAGTCCAAGTGATAGCAAGTATGACAGTATCGTAAACTTATGTATAAGATCATAGTTCCTTAAGCTAAAAGAGCAACGTACAGTATACCTATCATACAGCTACCATCCGGGCATTAATAGATTACTGAAAACATAAATAATATAATTAAGAACAATTTGATGAGCAAAAACTTTTACTAAATAAGACCTTACCCTGTACATCTGGAAAATGATAATTTAAGTTGGGGTCATATATTTTATCGAAATACAAAATAAAATTACACCCTCCCCAAAATTGATACTATCTTGTATGTTAATTATATTATATTAATAAATAATATTAAGATTCTTTGATTTCCATAAAATCATAAAATTTTATAATATTTTCAGGAAGTGGTAAAGGAGAAGCCAAGAAAAAGTATAGTTATATCTGCATTCTCAGTTATGACACCATTGGCTCAACTTGCCCTAGCTTCAGAAGGACCGTCGCACGACGAGCTTCTCAGATCTATGGGATTGCCTAGTGATAATGTTGTAAGCAAACAATAACTTTTACTAACCCCATTCGGCTGGGCTAATCTGGAAGTGGGATTGGGTTCACTACGGTATCCAAGTTTTTGTTGAGAAATACTATGGAAATCATAAGTGAGGAAGAAGAGATACGAAGAGACGAAGTGAGGACGAAGGACGAAGTGAGGACTACGTGGAGGGTTATACCTCCATGTTATTTTATTAGCGGCTAATTCATTACTTAATGAAAGATTGAATTCGTTTGAACTTAACAGCGCGTGTACCTGGGACAGCGCGGTTTTAGCGGATACAAAAGTTTTAGCGTTGTCTGAGTACATGACTGAAACTGCACCTCGACGCGATAGAAACCGTTTGAACGCATTTAAGAAAGCAATCGTAGTTAAATCGGTGGTAAGTTCGGCGTGAACGGCACGCGTAACCATGCAAACGAAAACGCAAAGGTAACATTTAAAGGAACGGACTCCACGCTTTCTATAAGGAATGATAGACAGCGGGCCGGCAAAGTCAACAGCGGTGTGGACAAATGCTTTCGTTTCGTTAACCCTGTAAGCGGGCAAGTCCCCCATGAGCGGCAGCACTTGCTTAGGTTTGGCTCTAAAGCAAAAGTTACATTTATATGTCACGTGACGCACTAACTTTCGGCAGGAGACTATCCAGAACCGTTGACGTAGAATAGACATTAAAGCGAGCGGGCCAGTGTGGCAGTGTAAGCGGTGATAATATTCTACCAACATTAGTACTATGCGTTCCTTACTAGGCAGCAGCGTAGGATGCTGTTGCTCGTAAGATAAGTCAGCGTGGCGCAGACGACCACCGACACGTAGTATACCATCATCATCTAAAAATGGCGTGAGTTTGCGTATAGAGCGGGAACATAATTTATTTTGTTTCAGTAGCTGAATATCTTCAGAAAAGTAAGCGGTTTGTATAACTTTAATTAATTGTATTTCAGCGAAGGCAATATCGCTAGCGGAAAATATTTTTGAACGCGGTAGTTTACCTATGAATCGGTAAATATAAATAATTGTGTGCAACAACACAGGCCAGCGCGAGATTCGTTGTGACAGCGTCAGAAACGGGTGCGGTTCAATTATACAAGCGGCAGCGGATAGCGCGGTTACCTTGTATTCAGGTAATTCGATAATATTAGTAGCGGGATTAATCAACTCGATAGGCCACTCTTGTACGTTGTTACGTAACCAAGAGGGTCCCGAGAACCATAGCGGATGATTATTAATTTGAGCGGGCGTTAAACCACGCGATAAACAGTCACTAGGATTTTCAGTACCGGGCACGTGATAAAAACATTCAGCGGGAATAGCGGATATAATTTTAGTGATACGCGTTGCTACAAATGTTTTAAATTTGTGCGGAGGTGAACTAACCCATGATAATGCTACCATGGAGTCAGTGAAGCAATATATTTGATCCACGACATGGCGGGTTCGATAGGAATCGACTACACGACGGACCAATTTTGACATAAGCAATACGGCACATAGTTCAAGCCTAGCTACTGAAATAGTTTTAAGCGGGGCGACCTTTGACTTAGCGCACACTAAACGTATAGTCGCGGGAGCGGACGGTTCATTTTTACTCCTTACATAAACGACAGAGCCGTACGCACGTTCACTGGCATCAGAGAAGGCCACAATAGATAACGATGAATTTTCAAATACACTTAAGTGTCGCGGAATGCGGAGTTTTTCTAGTGAGGGAAGCTCTCGCAAGTAATTTGACCACGAACGTAAAATATCAGGCGGCGGTGTAGTATCCCAGTCGATTTTTAAGGAAAATAAATTTTGCAAAATAAGTTTGGAATATAAAATGACCGGCGCGATTAGACCGAGTACATCGTACAGGCGAGCGATGACAGACAAAATGTTGCGTTTCGTAGGCGGACGATCGTCTAACTGGACCTTAAACATAAATTCATCTGTAGCGGGACACCACTGTAAACCTAATACCTTTAATGTATGCGCGGGGTCGTTAAAATCAATGCGGGAATTATAGCGTAGCGATTCAGGTAGCGAGTCTAGTAAGTCGGGCTCATTGCTAGACCACTTCACGAGTTCGAAGCCCCCGGCCGTGCACAGCTCGCGGAGACTATCTCTGAGTTGTAAACATTCAGTCAAAGTCGGTACGGAATAACAAATGTCATCCATGTAACAGTTATTTTTTATAACTTCGCTGGCGAGCGGGAAGCGGTTGCGTTCGTCGGCACAGAGCTGCCGAAGCACTCGCATCGCTAAGAAGGGGCTGCTTCGCAGGCCGAAGCAGACGCGGTTGAACTGATAGACGGCTATCGGTTGTGCGGGATCGAAACGATATAAAAACTTTTGAAAAATACGATGTACGTTATGCGTTAAAATGCGGAGATACATTTGTTTGATGTCAGATGTAAAGGCAATTTTATAAAGTCGAAAATTAATTAAGATAATAAATAAATCATTTTGTAAATTCTGACCCGTGAATAAAATATCGTTAAGTGCGACACCCGATGTAGTTTTTGCACTTGCATCCATCACCATGCGCCATTTAGTTGTGGTTTTATCTGGTCTTGCCACAGCATGGTGAGGAATGTAATAACCAGATGTACAATCATCGTTAGTTATTTGTGATATGTAACCCTTTTGTAGGTACTCACTGATGATGGCGTCGTACTCTAAACGTAACTCCGAGTTGGACATCAATTTACGTTCAAGTAACATAAAGCGTTTCTTAGCGTACTCGTATGAGTCACCCAAAAGAGTGAAGTCGCGGCAGAAGGGTAGTGCAACCGAGTAGCGGCCTGTTGCATCGCGGGTGAAATTATTAACAAAAATGTTTTCACATTCACGGTCAGCGGGACTTAAAGCAGGTTCGCACGGGGAAACCTCCTCAAGTTGCCAAAATTTTTGTAAAATTGAATCCGTGAATTCTACAGTAGAACAAAGTGACACATTTGTGGAAGCGGGATTAAGTGATGGTGTGTTTCCGATCACTATATAACCGAAAACAGTTTCGAGAGCGGTAGGAGTGCCGGGCGGACCGCGTGCACGTCCCGATAATAATATTTCAGAAAATAAGGATGCACCTATAAGCATATCAACTTCTCCGGGCGTGGCGAAGCTAGCGTCTGCGAGCGGTATATTATTTAAATAGAGAAGCTTCGACACGTCTATATGAACGGTCGGCAACGCGTCTGTAATGCAATCGAGTACGAAAGCATCAATAGGTACCAAAACGTTATCATCAAAACGAGATTGCAAAGTTACCGAAGTGACCCCCCTAATAGGACTAGGTGATGACCCTATTCCCTTAACTACGGCACGCTGTACTTTACTGCAATTTATATTTAATTTTTTACAGCAAGATATAGTTATAAAATTGTTCTGGGACCCAGAATCTATAAGCGCCCGAATACAATGTAGTTTACCTAAAGAATTTTTTACATAAACTTGAACGGTTCCGAGTAAACAAGTATGACTCATACTGTTATCGCTTTGAGCGGCTAGCGATGTACTCTGAAACGTTAGGTGCGGTGCGGGCTGCTGGACAGCTGCGTCTCCGTCGTGGTTCGACAAAGTGGTGCGAGCGGGAGGCGCGGTAGCGGGAGCGGGCAGCGTGCGAGCGGGAGGTGCGACGTTCGAGCGGCGGCTGACATGCTGCGACGGGGACAGCTCGTGCGGCGCGCCAGTGGCTTCGTGGCGCGGTTGCCACAGACCGACGTTCGAATTCGAACCTTGGACATTTTGCTTTCTACATAATAACGAGTGATGTTTACATTGACAAAAGCGGCATTTTGACGTAGATTTACAAGCGGTATAATCATGAGTAAGACTTAAACAATTGGTGCAACCCTGGCGATCTTTAACGAGGTTAAATCTTTTATCAATTGAAAGATCATGAAATGCAGGGCATTTATATAATGGATGCGGTTTATTATGACACATGGAACATACAGATGTGTCTGAAAAGCGGTTATTATTATTCCATGACGAAGACGTGACAAAGGAATGCGTAGATTTAGTATTATTAAAATGCGGTTTATTTAATTTTAAAGCGGTCTCAGATAGAATGCGTTTACCAGATGTGCTAATGACACCTGTGGCGGTGCGGTCTAGTATTTTTGATTGTTCACGAAGAAAATTAATTAAGTCGTTGTAAGTAGGTATTTCGGTACCTCGCATAAACATTTCAAAGGAACGAGCGGTTTCAGAATCGATCTTTTTTAAGGCCAAGTATAATATAATTAAATCTGATAAATTATCGATTTTTAACGAATGTAAACTCGATACAGCGGTACTATAGGTATCTAAAAACGAGTCTATATTTTTAGAAGAAGCAGTGTTAAACGGTTTTACGTCAAATATTTTATCTAAGTAAGCGGTAGCGAGGCTGCGTTTGTCATTATATCGTTCAACTAGTGACGTCCAAATAGTTTGATAATTATCACCGTTGGGTGTTATACCTACGCATACGCTGAGAGCGCGACCGGACAGCTTACCGATTAAATACTGAACACGTTCATGATCTGAAAGTTCAGGGTTCTCATGAATGGTGCGTTTAAAAGATTCATAAAAAATTGGCCATTTAATAGGATCACCCGAAAATGTAGCTAGTTCGAGTTCAGGCAACTTTATTGATTTTTTATGAACGTAAAGCGGTGCGGATTCAGATGTGTTTGCGGTTTTTAATTTAGATTCTACGTATTTACATCGACAATACATATCTTCAAAAGCAGCGTGACATTGATAATTTACGTTAGCGTCGGGTTTAATTTTTATCTGTGTTTCAATATACTGATCCATTATGTAATTGAATTCAGTACGTAAATTATCCAAGGTAGCGGTACTACACATAAATAATTCTTCGGAAGTTTTGTTCTCAAAGGCATTTAAGGAGCGATCATAAACGATCTGTAATCGAGCGAATATTGCGTCACGTCTGCCTTCTAACACCTTCAAGTTAATTTTTAAAATTGAAGTTTCGTCAGTTTTAACTGATTCGGTTGTATCTTTCTTATCATGAACTTCACGTCTCGACATTGTGAAAGTTCTAATAAGTATAAGACGTATATAAAAAATGCACTATAGGTATGTAGGTATACTACTACAGTAGCGGTTGGATCGTTCGAGAACGCAAACGGTTAACAATATTCACGTAATGCAAAAGTACCGACACAAATAAAATATGAAATGGCTACTTTGTAACTTGTAAGTAGGTACCTACGAGTATAAGTAGAAAATGGAACACGAAATATAAGTTAATAATTATGAATGCGTATGGAAAAGGTACAATACAACGAAATTTATTGTATTGTATTTACCTAAGAAGTTATAGGTATTTAGTTTAGCGGGAAATAAGTCTTGTAAGTAAATGATTTTACAGGACGAAATTTAGCGGGAAGCGGGTTCGATTAAAGTTTAGGAAACCAAACAATATTAGGATTGTTGGATTGAAATAATGTTCGGATCGGAGGACCAAAAATAATGTTGGCGCGGCAGTACAGTTTTAGTACTGATCGCTAACCGAGCGGTTTTCGATGTGTGTATGCACTAAACCAGTCTAGACTTACCTTCAAGTGGAGCGGTGTGATGGTGATGATCTCTTCACGCGACTTATGATCTTCTGCTTGTTGGTTCATCCAAACTAAATCCAATACACACACACACGACCTTCGATATATAGCGGTTATAAAAGTATATCCATAGGTTTCCACGATGGTGGAAGAACAGCGGCGCGGATGGGCTAAAAGAGCATGTGGTCTGTCTGAAGGCCAGACTAGAACACAAAAGGACACGCGGTTTGTCTGAAGGCCAGACTTGCACTGGTTAATACGCGGCGGGATTGAACCGACGCGTTTGTGAAAAATATTGAGGGTGGATCTGACTATGCGCCTGCGGCGCTACCTGAAATCCACCTTCCAATAGAAAAAAAAATCCGTTTGAGTTTAATTGATTTAATTGACTATTGGAAACAGTCATTGGATATACAATATACGAGATTGTCTTATCATTTGTTTATTTTGCGTCATCTGATGTTTATTTCAGCACATAAAAAAGGCAGACATGATCTTGTTCAAATCGAAATAAAACATTTTTTGATAACAAAAATAACTTTATTACAAAAAATCTTCACAACGGTTCTTTTAATTTGTTTTCGCTTACGACGAGACACGCTTACCACAAATCTTTATAAAAATCTAGCGAGACTTACAACAGTCAAAATGGAAGATATTTATAATGTAAATTATTAGTTGAATAGATTCATTTATACAACACTGTACAGGCATACATAAGTCATACATATATGTTTCATCTGTAATATTTTTATTTAAAATATATTTAGTGACTCTTTACTTTATTACTTTATATAACTACTCGTTTTAATTTTATTATATTTGGAAACATAAAAAATACATACATTTTAGCATGTAGCACAACTAACTCGTTATAACTATATACTAAAATTTTTATTTAACAAAGCAAAAAGTTATTTGAACATTGAGCAAATATCAAGTTCTAACGACAAAAGACTACACCAGATGAAAGGACGAACGCTGTTACGTTTTAAACTTTTTTCAAGTACTGTAACAATACAATATGATTAACGGTAACGAACATTGCTGTAACAAAATTATGCTTCAAAATATACATAAATATATAATATTGTTTACAATTATGTATTTTATCGCTAATGGTTTTAAACGCTGCTGTAAAAAAACACTCGCAGTTCCAACACTACTTGGACCTGTCCAGTTGTAGTTATACCACCAAGGAACAGCATAGCTGTATTATACAGAACCGACGGACAGATTCTGAATCTACGAAAATGCCAAATATATCTCTACGGATTGGGTAGAGTTAGTAAAAGTCCATGACGAGAATTTCATAAAAAGTCCAGTGCAATGTAAATAAATAGGAATCTATTAAGATTGGATAAACGTGTAGTGTTTTTTCCTTGTTTGTTTGACGTAGCAAGAGTATTTATTCATATAGTCATTAACAAAATATAAAATGATGACTGAGCGAGTAATTTATGACACTTTTTTAGAACACTACATTTTATAAGATCCCGGGCGTCTTTTATAAATGAAAAAAAAGTTATTACCAATTTTCTTATCTAAACATTTGCATGGGCTTTTACAAACATAACAATTAGATTTAAACGCATTAAAGCACTAGATGGTCAAACAAACGGCTTAGAACTTTGATAAGTTATCAATTAACTAAGATTCGTTACAAGTGCTACGTAAGTCCTCATGTATAAAACAAATATAAAATGTATCAATTTTAAGCACAAGTAATATTGGGTTATTAAATCGTGGTTGAGCTACTTGCTAAGTTTTTAACCATCCCCAAAATTGAAGGTGTAAATGTATTCTGCCGACGTCAATTTGCGTGAATAAAAAAAATACATATTTCTTTAATCGCGAGCCTTATATTGTACCCCTAATACGCGTTTGCAAAGCTTTAAAAATCATGTAGTTGCTTTTGCTCACGAAACGAGACACGACTAAATCTCATACTAGAAGAGGTTTACGCTTTTTCTCCCTAGAGGCGCTGCTAGCAGATGGAGAAATACGATATCGAGCGCTCACTGCGTAAACTAAAAAAAACTCGTACTAGGAGCACTGGTCTTTGTAAAGGTAACGAAATCATAGTTTCCGCGAATAGAAAACATTACACGTTTTGTTCTTTTACTGCGAGCCTTATACGATTGATATAAAATTTGGCAACAGCTTGTATAAATTCGCTGCTCGGTGTGAGGAGTCGAAGCGGGGCGGCGTCATTGCGGCTTCATCTGCTTCTGCTGCTCCAGCAGCCGCTCCAGGGGGGACTGGCTGCCCGACCACAGCGACTGCAAGTATTTCAGTATTTTTATATAAATAATAATAAATATCCTGGGACAACTCACACACGGCAATCTGTTCCCATACTAAGCGACTAGGCTTGTACTATGGTGACCAGATAACTAATAAACATACATATATAGATAATTTTACACCCAGACACGGAACAAATACACGTACTCATCACACAAATATGTGTCCTATAAAATAAAAAAATAAGTTGTGAAAGATAAACATACCTATCTATGTTTAATCTATCTAGTTTTAATAAAATAGGGTGCGATATTTTTATTAAATAATTATAAATTATTCTAAGACATATCTTATGCATAGACCAAACTTATCGCGATAACACGCATATTTGTGATATTTTACCTAAATTAACCATTGGGCTCTCACTACTTATGTTTTATATTTATTAGTATATATTGCGAGCTATTTCTTTAAAAACATTTACAGGTTAATAATTATACATAGAGCTGAAAACGCATAGCCCCAGTAACTGTGTTGATTGTAAACAATCAACAAAGATAAGCAGGGCCGGGTGCGGTCAGGAATTGGATGGGTGACCGCTGTGACAAATTTGATGTGCGTTTTTATATTTCAGAGGGCACGTTAAGCACATCCCGGTCGTTATCGATAGATGACAGTCGTTAAGACGGAGGCCTTTTGGGCGGTCTGAAAACATCCGCTAACCGGTCTCTATCAATCCTCACTGGAGCAGCATGGTGGTACTCCACCTGCTCCAGGCTTTTCCACTTGTGAGGAGAGACCCGTGCTCAGCAGTCTACCACTAAAAGGGTTGGAGGCAACGCAAGGCATATAGAGCTAAATAAATAAAGTTAAAAGCTGGCGTGAACTGACCTGGTGCGTGCCGCGGGGCGCCGCGCCACTGAACAGCGAGTAGCCGCCCGCCGCGCCCTGCACACGCAATACGTTATACATTTCACAACGACTTACAGTATCCAGCGGGAGGGGCTAAGGAGCTCAAATAATTTTACGTATTAAATTGAAATTAATACTACAGTCCTTAAAGTTAAGCCTCCCCCCCCCCAAACAAAAATCCACACTTACTACAAATACAACAAATAGTCCATACAAGATAAATAAACAAATGAAGAGAAAGAATTGTAGGTGGTAAAACCTTTATGATTCGACTAGAGCAGTACGCCCACTGCCACACACATTTCTTCCGTGAAGCAATTATTGTCTATAATAAAGAAAAGTAAAGGTGCCCCCGTATATTACAAAATGTAAAATAAAACAAGTAATTATTATGTCATTATCTTTGATTATATACTCTCTAGGTAGATAGTCACCAAAAATAAACGTATTAAAAAATAGCGTAGGAGATACGTTTTTACACTGAACCGCCATCTTGTTTGTGTGGATGAGTCACACACACAAAAGCTTATAAAAGTGAAGACATGTTTCTTTAAATGCTGACACTGTCATGCTACATTTAGAGAGTATATAATCAATGTTTAAAATACTACAAAAACATTCCTCTCATGGTAATGATTCGATCGAGGGAATGCAACCGGCATGTGTATTTTTTTCGTGTAACTCGTGTTTTAGGTGAACTCCTTCGACCTGTCATTGTACAACTTCAGATTGTGCTAGTTGTA
>DWTS01000416.1:0-10149 GCA_018250615.1 Oechydrus chersis rufus | reverse complement strand
TTTGATGCCGGCTCTTAATGAACGGCCTAGGCATTCGGTTATCAGGCTAATTGAACTGGATGGCTGCGACATATATATGACGTATTTGTGTGTTTTGGGCTACAGCGGTTCCCATACTAATCGACACTTTCACCACTTCTATCTTCTTCTCTGTGTTCTGTGGTTTAACCTGTGGGTTTAACTGATTTATAAACATCAAAATTATTAGTGATCTATGTATAACTGTCAAGTAATGAGTGATACTGATGACAGATTAAGGTTATTATACCTTAGTTTTTATTAGTTGTAGTAGTATTAATTTTAAGGTATTTTTGGAAGTAAATGTTTATTCTGTTTATAATTAGCTCATGAAAAACCAAAGAATGATATCTACCGTATCTACCGTAAAAAATATTATAGATTATAAGTAGTTATTGTCTTCCATTCGCGTGTTATCCGCCATAGATTTACATCTATGTTATCCGGTATATCTTAAGTCCTTCAATGAAACTGCTAAGTATCTGCTGCTCCTTGAGTTTCTGATGGTGGGTGGGTTTAAATACTAACAAAATCTTTGTTATATACTTGCATGGATGTATCTATATTGGGAAAATAACACTTGATGAATTAAATTAACCTAAAATTTTAATACTGAATTTTGTGGAGTATAAATATTTTGTGACATGCATTCAGAAACTAACAACAATATACTTTCCATTGGTATAAACATTTCTCTAATAAATGGTAAACACCACCAGTATAGATTGTCAATGAATGATGAAGATTCAGAAACAAGCATAGATATAAATGATAGTTGTTGTACTACCAATGATAAAGACTGTGCCCAATCAAAGATATACAATAAAAATGTCTATGTTTACTACTTAAAAGAAAGTGGAAGCCCTGATGCGGAAATTATAGAAGCCAAATGTCTAAGTATACCCGAAGTTCAGTTTCCTGATAAACACTATATTTTGAATGAAAGCAATGAGGAGAAAAGTTTAAATGATATAGTAGTACCTATATTAAGATTTTCAGAAACGAACACTGACAGTGTAAAATCACAGAATTTTACAAGACAAAAATCCTCAAAATCTTTAGACAAAACACCCCTCGAAAGTAACACTAAAAAAAAAAATATTAAAGCCGAAAGCAGTACATCTAATCTACAATATATTTTACCAGATTATGAAAAGAAACAAACAGATAAGCAAGCTACTATTTTTGTGAGGATACATCCAAAAACGGCAAATAGAGCACATACGAAATATGTCACTAAAATTAAGAAGAAAGAACCTAGATCTCAGGACAAAAAAAGATTCAAAGGTAACTTATTAAGCAAAAGTTCAGCAATTATTACTCCTGCCAACGATACAGAAATCGCAGCATCTGAAGAAGAAGTAGTAAATGGCCCCAAACCAATTTATATGAAGTATATTTCACCACATTATAAAAAGAAACAAACAAATGCGGAAGCCACTCTTTCTGTGAGGATATATCCAAAAACGGCAAATAGAGTACATAAGAAATATGTCACTAAAATTAAAAAGAAAGAATCTGAATCTCAGGACACAAAAAGAGTCAAAGGTAAGTTATTAAGCAAAAGTTCAGCAATTATTACTTCTGCCAACGATACAGAAATCACAGCATCAGAAAAAGAAGTAATAAATAGCCCTAAACAAATGTATATGAAGAAAAATCATGTTCCACATTATAAAACACAATCAAATGTGAAAAAAATTAAATCTAAGTCAGTGCAAAGTCCTCGCTTATTAACGAGATCTGTTGGGGTTCAAAAGGGTAGAGAAAGCAAAGATAGTGTTAAGAAACGAAATTTTTTTCATGAATCACAAAATGCAAATGATGTGCCTAAGCATACAGCATATGAGAACTTAATAAAGAGCACAGGTATTAAATTACATATTGCAGGAATTAATTTAAAAGCACCTAATAACAGAAATTACTCTCATGAAAAGAAAATAGAGACAAATAATAATCTTTTAAATTTAAGACATGTTAAGTCCGACGTAACCGGAAATAAATATTTAAACGAAGAGCATAGGAATCCGCTAAGAAAGCAAAGAAACATAAAACCTTTCCACTTTTTAATACATCGTTCAAACAAAAATAAAATTTTGGAAACGAGTAATAAAGATATTAATTTAAGATCCGTAAAATCAGACTTTATGGCAAACAAACATTTTGTCGATGATAATAACGATTCGTTAGGAAAGCGACAGGATATATCAACAAATCATATCTCACTTACCAGTACACATACAAACAAAGCTAAAATGTATAAAAGCCAAAGATTTCCTAAACACCTAACGTCAAATGTAGGGGATAAATTACAAAAACAATATATAGGATATAATAAAGAAGATACTCCGCCAGATTATAATAGCTACATTAACCAAAACGTAAATAATAGGTCACAAAATCCAATTAAAACAAATAAAAGAGAAATACATACATATAAAAATAAGAGATCGGAATATTCAGAACCTATAGAAATAAAAAATAAATCTCGATATAAAAGATATAAAACGATTTTAAGTCGTTGGTTTAAAAATCAAAGGACAGACAAAAATCACAGGAAATTTTATAACAGTACCGAAGACTCAGAGGAAAAATCAGAAAATAATGAATCAATAAGAAGCGAAATTAATCTCGGCAACAATAATCGTCATAGTAAGAGTATCAAGAAAGGATATTACACTACAGAAAATTCGGAAGATTGGTTACAAAATACAGATTACAACAGAAGGAGTAGACACCACCAAAATAAAAGTCATAACAACATTAAGCGTAAGAAAGTAAATACTAGTAATGACAATTTAGATAATCTGGTAGCAAACGAAAAATCAATAAGAAACGAAGTATTTTCCCGAAAAATAAATTTGAATGAAGATAATATGCGTAACTTTAAGAATGATAATTTAGGAAATTGGGCAAAAAATGTAGAATCAAATGAAAATAAAGTAAAAGTTCGAAATACGAGCTCACATTATAACAATAATAAAAAATCAAAAACTGTTCATACCGTTAAAAACTCAGGAGACTGGTTAGAAAATACCAAATCTGTAAAAGGCAAAGGAAAGCAGCGAAGCGAAAGTCACAACGACATCAAGCACAAGAAAATAATATATACCAATGGAGATTCAGAGTTAGGAGTTAAAAAATCAACACGAATAAAAGAACATTCTCGAAACCAAGATAAAATCAATGATACCCACGACACAAAAAACAATTATAATACTATAGATGATTCAGAGAATAGCATGGAAAATATAGGTTTAATGAATATACATGCACATCCTCAAAATAAAAGTAATGCAAAAAAGAACAGAGACAGGTTACAAAATGCTAAATCAAAAAGAAGCAAAGAACATTTCCGAAGTCATAATGATAATAAACCTAAATCTTACAATATGAAAACTGACTCTGTGGATTGGTTAGAAAATGAAGAGTTAATAAAAGGAAACGCGTCCAGGAGAAAAAGTCATAACAATATGTTGAGTAAGTGGTTTGGAATTCGAAGTAAAAATAACAAACTCAAAAAAAAATATAATATTAATAAAAAGGATTCACAGGATCGTTTAGCAAGAAAAACATTGATTCAAAATAAAAGTTACAGTAGACAAATTGGTATGTTTAGAACTCAAAACAACGATAAACAAAACAATAATTATAACATGAAAAAAGAATCAAATCATTGGTTAGAAAATATAGAAAATACTCAAAACGAAAGCAAGCAAAGTAATAAATCCAAAAAAATAAATAATAATAATTATCGCCAAGGAAATTGGTCTGATAGCGTAGCCTCAATACGAAAAATAACATCTGAAAATAACGGTCATAACAATATATTGTGGAGATGGTTTAATAAATCGGGATACAATAATAAACTCCAGAAAAATCAGCATAGTAAAGGGGCATTAGGAAATCAGTTAGAAGTTGCAGCATCAATCAGACACAAATTGAATTCCCGAAATAAAATAAACAAAGATAACACTAATAAGGAATCAGGGCAGTATTGGTTTGGAAATGCTGAATCAAAAAAAAGAAAAGGAATAAATAAGTTATTTCGATACGATAAAAATATGTCCGAATTTAACAAGAATATTCCTTATAGAAGCTATACAGGTATAAATGAGCAAAACAAAGATTTACATCGTCACAAGTACAAAATGAAAAACAAAAAAAAAATTAAGCCTGTTTCTGAATTAATCAAGAGTCAAAGAAAGATAAAGCAAAATGTATGCAATTGTTATAATAAGAAAACAGATAAAAAACAGAAAACAGATTATAACTCATTACCCTTTAGCAGGAAGTTGATGTGTGCTTTTATTAAACTTTTTAAGCGCACTTATATAAGAAAAAAACATCGTGACGTAGCATTCAGTTATACTGAGCACGAGAAGGTTTTATTAAAATCTTTTAAGTATAATAATTATTTCACATTCAAGTATATATGGCAACAATTATCGCGGATTATAATTTTCATATGTGCATGCGTACTATGGTGTCCTTGTTTATTGGCTTTGGAACTATGCAGGAGAACAATTTTCTGATGTTCGTTCTTATTAGAAAATAAATTTTCTTTCTACTAAAAACGGTATAATTATTTATTTTACTTATTTTTTATATTTCATTAGGCTTTAAGTGCTCATTTCCTTGTATGTAATCAACGACGAAATAGCGCACCGGCTATTTCTTCGGAATCGGTAGCTATGGTGACTAAACTAAACTAAACTAGCCATCACGCAAGTTGTTAATAAATAAAATTATGATTATACTAGCTGATGCTCGTGGCATCGTCCGGGTGGAATTAATTTTATGGTTTTTATTTTTTCCCGCTGAACCCTAACTTTATTTTAAGCCAAATCCAAGACAATCTTATAAAATCAGCTATCAACCAGTGAAACTCCTGTCGAAATCGGCCTAGCCGTTCCGGATATTATTCGGAACAAGCAGACAGACAAAAACTTTACAAATTGCTTTTTTTGGTATAGGTACCGTGTATACTTTCATATGAATGTTATGCTCATATTATAAACAGACACTTCAATTTTATTTATCTGTATAGATACATAAGAGGCGGCCCTACAATTTCGATATATTCTGCATATATATGTAATAGTGCTGCTCAATAAATCGTTAGCGAATTCTACTTATCTGCTATTGTATGTTGCCCAACGCCTTTAGAATACTATTAGTATAAAGACGTTAATGTTACTTTCTAGGTACAGTTTCTACGATATGATGAAGATTTCCTACGATGTGTATAAATAAAAAAAAATAGTTACTTACAAAGTTATGGAACATAATTTTATTTAAAGAAAAAAAATTGTTACACGAGCTTAACACTAGCCTGTACACATGAAACAACACAATACAGCGCGACATAGCTCAAAGGAGACAATACAGGGTGTCCAACAAGCAAACGCAACTAAAAACATTAATATATGAGTAAAGTTCCGCATAAATGCTAATAGACCCAAACACTGGGGATAGAAATTTGGGCATATGTGATAAACCCATAAGCAAGGGGTGTGCCTCAAAGTCACCAAAAGATTATGTCGACAACTGTATACAGCTCCTTCTTGGCGTTTCCGTATTCTTCTCTTTCTTGCTTTACTCTTCTGCTCATACATTACTTGCTCTTTTTTTGTTCTACCTTTATCAGCAAAAGTTTGAACAAAGGGACTATCTAGAAAGTGATCTTGAAGTATGGTCAGCGTATCAGATCCTCGTACTGTTTCTGATATTTGTAACTTTTTTATTAACACAGCGTCAGCAAACCACTTTTTGAGTTTATCGTACGTCCCTTTCGGATCTTTAACCCTATTTCTTACGAACCAGAAACTTCTCTTTGGATATAC
Source organism: Oechydrus chersis rufus (assembly GCA_018250615.1). NCBI lineage: Eukaryota > Metazoa > Arthropoda > Insecta > Lepidoptera > Hesperiidae > Oechydrus > Oechydrus chersis. The sequence goes on along the minus strand of DWTS01000416.1, from coordinate 4,285 downwards.
TATTATAGCGAATACTATAGAAAACGCAAAAACGATGGTACTTAATACGAATTTAATTATTCCAAGAAATAGAGCTGTAACAAAATTCGTCTCTAATGGTTCTTCCTTGAGTTTCTTTTGTATTGCTCTTATTTCTTGTTTCCTTTCTCTTTGCGCCCTTTTCTCTTTTTCCGCGGTAAGTTTTTCCCAACGTTTCATTTCCTTATCGGTCATTTGTTGACTTAACTTTTTACTTCGCATTCTTTTTGATAATTGCTTTCTTTCTAATTCTAATTTATCTTTTTTATGCAACTTTTTTACTTCACCTTTATGAACGTAACATGCACATCTATCAACATTATTTTCCATTATGTCATATTTTTGCTCATAACGGTGCGTTTTACGGGCTTCTCTTATATTTTTAGTAATATTACTGTGCTTATAGTTTCGTTTAGTTTCTTCCTGAAATTCAGGTTTTTCTGTAATAACAATCATACAATTTACTGTATTCTATGTACTTTAAAAGTCCTATATTAACGATTTTAACTTATTAAATAATTCTAATGAACCATTACTCATTTATTATTCAAAGCACATACTACTTTGCTTCGACCTTCTCTTAGAATAAGATGAACTATGCTTAGATTAGATAAGATTTTATACACATGTGTTCCACCAATCCGCACTGGAGCAGCGTTGTAGAGTCAGTTCCAGGATTTCTCCACTTGTGAGAAAAAACCCGTGGTCAGCAGTGGGCCATCAAAAGTGTTGCAGGCAGTACACCTTTGAAAACATTTTGTGGAACTCGCAGTTATGCAGGCACGATGTTTTGCTTTACCGATAAAGCTAGTGACGATTTATTTCTAATACGCATATGTTTTCCAAAAACCGGAGGTGCACTCCTGGTTTGTTCTATTATATTCGTAGGTACATGTCTCCCTGCAACACAATTTTTAACTACTGGGCTAAATTACTGCTAATTTGAATATATAATAGTATTGTAATATGCAAGGATCGTAGCTCCCAAACAAATTGACGTTTGTTTGATAGCAAATTTGATCGTAGTAATTCAATATCGATTTTGGTGGAAATAAATGTAGTCGCCTCCAAGATATTCAACTCTCAGTGATAGGATTTCAGCAAATATTGAAGTTATGAATTCCGAATTTTGGTTATATGCAATTTAATATTATACGATACTAGCTTTTGTCCTCGGCTTCGCTCGATCTCATACAATCTCTGATCCCTTTTTCGACCCCTTAGGGGAGGAATTTCCAAAGATAAGCTCTGAGTTTTCGCCTACACTCTTCAAGGAACACACATGCCAAATTTCAGCTTGCTGCGCCCAATAGTTTCGGCTGTGCGTTGTCTGTCAGTCAGTAACCCAAGAGTTTTACGTATATAAATAGATGATACGTTACTAACGAGCATATAGTACGCCTCATGTTAATTGGTAACTGTTGCTAGGATATGTAGAAAATGTAGTTAGGAGGAGTTACAAGAAATATTGTACCTTATATTTTACTACTACAGAGACCCAAGCCCAGCAGTGGGACAGTGATGGGTCGATGACACATGTGTCCATGGGGTTCACAATATAGAGAACCCTAGTGTGCTACGAGTGCGGAAAGTGTTATTGTTATATGCGCATCCATCATCTACGATAGCCCACAGATGTTTACCTTCATGGGAATCCAATCGTAACATTATTATTATAAGACAGAAATAGTTTTGACGGTGGTGACATAGGAAAAAGTCGTATCGTGAAGATCCCACCTTAACTTTTTTAGGTTTTATATGAATAGCAGCTTCTAACAAAACTCTTTATATTTTTAAAGTTTATAAAGATGTGGTATATTACAAAATAAGTCGATCTCACTAATTAAATAAAACTAAATGTTAATCCGTTAGTGTAAATTACAATTTTGTATAATATTTATCAGGGAGCGAAAATTTCAATGCAGCGAGAAAATATACCCTGCAAATTACTCGTATGACCTGGAAATATCGTACGAAATATTTCAAAGCTTCGCAAGATTATTTAATTACACTGGCTATTTAGTAAGCTGTCTACTTATTAAAATATTCCGTGTAGAAAATATTTTATAATTAGATTTATAAGCGTGTGCTTGCGGTTTCTTCTTATGAAAATTATTTTTTTTCTGTTGTTTTTAATATATCCTGCTGATGTTTATTAGGGCAAAAAATCAACATAAACTTCCCCGCCGTTTAAGAAATCTGTTTTAATTATCTAAGCAGGTTTAAATCCGATGCGGCGCATTGGTTTGCGGCATAAATAAGCGTCCTAGGACAATCTACACACGACCTTCTCATCCGAAACTAGGCAACTTCCGGTAGTCAGGGTCTTTGAGCTACTACCACTATATCAAAAGGCAAGTAAAAGGGTATAAAATTCGATTTCCGGGCGACAACTTTATTGATGAATTCAATATTTTCTCGGAACTCAGGTGGGATATTTGTGTATCCACGATATCCTAGTGGGAAGATGTAATTATACATAAATAGTTATATAGGTACCTATCTCCTTCTCCTTTACAACACCTATAAACCGAGAACACATTGGGTGTTGTTATAAGAAAGAAATAGAGGTGGCTGTGATAGTTCCTGAGTTAAGTCGTGCAGTGATACTTTCAAAGCTTTGATATTTCCTTGAAAAGCGCGCAAAGCTTTGGTTATAGCAAATTTAATGGTGGCACTTCACTTGACTTTTCGTGTTCGCGTTGCGTTAGCGCTGTTTTTGGTAAATATTTGGTGTTTTCGCAAAATTACAAATACTACAGACTTGGATTAAATTCACAAATAAACTCAAATTTCTGAATTACGATGATCGCCTACATTAAATTTAGTTAATTTCTTATTTGCAAGCCGCACCTGCACAAATCAACACCTTTTGCATTTAAATAAACACAGAGTAATCAACTAAATGCATTTTCAGTTATAAAATTGTATCTTGAAAAATGGCGCGATGGATAAGATGCACTGACAAGACCAACCAGTGAGCAGTAGAAATTGCGATTAAGAGGCAATTTGTTCTCCGGTGTTAGTTTATAAAAATAAGCTTCAGTTTATGTCTTTGTCTTGTTTATGTAATTATGATCGTCTAGATTTTTTTTGGTGAATGTTTTGAAAAGCAAATAATATTTTAATTTATTAATTTTAATAGAAAAATAAGATAAAAATAAACACTATTTTATTTACTAGTATTTCATATTGATGCAGCTCCCTTACCAGGACAATCTTCTACGTCCCATCTCAAATAAGGGTGCTGTTCTATTTTATTTCTAATGTAGGTAGCGTTAATCCAAGTATTCGTAAGTTAATAGTAACGGAAAAATCTTTCCATCAAAACATAATTACAACTCAGTAGAATATTTTATTTATGATAATTTATTAAACGATAGTAAAAAGCAAAAGTAAAATAATTTTTAGGCGTTAATATACCTTTTAAAATGAATTTCTTCTTATGAAAACTGCACTCGCATTTATAGTAAACAATTTTTTTACGATAAGTGCAACCTTTAGAAGCACAAACAAGCTTGCTAAGCAACATCAAACACTTGTAAGCTCTCATCAGGTTGACTTGAATTGGGTCAAATCTCCATCGAAGTTTAGATCAGCGCGAGTTATTGAACTCTAATCCTCAGTGTCGGTCGATAAACGTCTGCGATCTGATACTATGCGACTGTGTTTACGGCATTTGAACTGTATCAAACGCAGCATCTAGTCAATTTAACTAGGTTAGTGATAAATAGTAAGTGGTTACGTTTCAAAAAAAAATTACAACCAAATAATAACATTAAATGTCTTATCAGGGCCTACTACGGCTTCCATAGGGAAAGTCCAAAGTCTTCTGCACATAAATTTTTTACTATTATTAAATTCTTAATCGTCGAAATAAACACTCCCATACGTAGGTCGCTCGAAACATTAAAAAGTAAGTCATTGGTTAAGATAATAAGAGTAAAACACATCAATAAAATATACGTACACATAAATAACTATTATATCAAGACCAACTTGAGGTAATATAACTACGCTCATTTAAAAAATATGTATTTGCCTTCTTTAAAGATAAAAATTGAATGAAATTGGTATAATCTTTGTCGAGTAAATAAGAATATCAATTTATAAATACGACGCACTATACAGTTTTATTAAATTCATCTTTACGGATGCAACTATAACCTAGCTATATAAAAACTGAACATATTCCCATTAAATTGGAAATTGTCTGGCAGTTCAAATGAATGCCTCCATTAAATTGGAATGGTTGACATAACCACCA
>DWTS01000415.1:0-10161 GCA_018250615.1 Oechydrus chersis rufus | reverse complement strand
TTTATTTATCGATTTAAAATTATAAATCATTTCTATTTCCCAGATATTTTTATTGAATAATCGTCTTATTGTTCAAAGCTTTGCATCTTAGTACATTTTAGATTTGTTCTTAATACTGTCCGATTCCCTATTGTGTTGATATTGTTGTGTCTACTAGTCTCGCTCGTCGCTTGTAAGAAAGGATTGTAGTAGTGTTGAAATGCAAAGGTTTATTTTGTAATTTACATACTCGAATCTTGAATGAGCTTAAAATAAACAATAGTCATTTACTAGACAATTTTGTGAAAACTACGTTTAAAAAACAGAATTCAGCAATCTCCATAAATTATATGATATTAAAATGACAGCTAAAAAATACCTTCTCCTAAATGTAACAAATACTTTTCTGAAAACCGCATCAAAATCGTGGACAAACATACATGCATACACACAGGTTAAACTGAGAAGCTCCTTTTTTTTTGGAGACAGTTAAAAATAGAAATAGAAACAGGAATTTTGCTAGTCTACATTAGGTCTTCAATGCCTTCGAATGCTTGCTTAGGACTTTATCCTGACGATTGATTGTCAACTAACTTGTGACGATTAATTGGTAACTAACTACTAGAGAGCAGAGTATTCGATCCGCGCTATTTCAAGTTCTTTCCATAATAATTACGTACTAATTTGACTTAGTCACTGCTGTTAACTTTATGAAGGTTGTGACACCAATGATTCATAAATGCTCACATACGTATTGGCTATTAAAACAATTGCCCTTATCAAGACGAAGTTTGGGGTTTGACAATTAATCACGTAAGCTTTTAATATCATGAAAGTGATTGAAAAGGATTGGCGTAAAAATAATAAGGGGTGTAGCAACAACAAAAAACACTCAAGTTCACGTGACCAATTGAAAGCCCATTTGAATTTTCTCAAACGTCATAAACCTTTGCAATCTATCACTACTACTTCCTTGTATTCAATGTATGGATAGATGGAAGGTCTCGCTCAAGGCCTTTAAAAAACACGAACAAAGCTTTGGGTTACCGACTGCATTATTATTAAATAATAAAAAAAAAAATTTGCCAAGCCACTACTTTGAATAAAGCTAAAACCAATTTGATCTCGCTGTCGACCGATAGATGGCGTTGATTACAACGGTGCTAAATTTGATGAGTTTATAAAACACGTTAATCCCAATTTAAAACAATAAATGATAAATTCAGCAAAAGCTCATGCGGTAGCGGAAAACCCAAAAGCTTTCAACCATAAATTTAACAAAAAAAAACAATATAAGACTTTAATATAGATAATAAATCGTATACACAGATAAGAAATATAATAGCTCGTAGTGTCAATATTGGACTTTTAAAGCTCGCTGTGATTTATGAAAGCTTGTGGCTTTGTAACTTTGAAAGAGAGTTAAACACTCGATGATAGGACCATGATAGACACCCCAGTGATGTGGCGTGATGGTGGCGAAATGTGCTTAGAAAATGGAAGGAGTTACTTAGAAAATAAGAGGAAATCTAAGGAGAAGACAAGAGTGATGACAGAATGAAAGGAATCACTTAGAATATAGCAGGATCACTTAGGAAAAGGAATATGAAATGAATTAAAGGTAAGGAAATTTAGATTAGGAGTGATATAGGCTGGAAAACTACAAAATAAAGAGGAAGGAATTGGCTTCAGGTAGCCCGGTGTTGGTATCTTCGTGAATGGTCAAGGGTGATTGTCAAATAGCATACTAACTGATACATTGATATGTTGTGTAATGTGCAGGTGTTGAGACTATAGTCTGCTATAGCAGGTTTAGATTACACATTTCCAAATCACTCCCAATCGTAGCTATAGAATTATAGAGGTATATCGATCGCGCTTCTTGAATTAAACAAAATCCGTTCTATGGTGGTTCACTTATCCCGTCGCTATCACTACACTTGCATATGAATTTTTATTTAAATCGGCAATTTTCCATCAAAAAGAGTATTCAAATATAAACCTTAAAAAAATTGCAATTATCAAGCCAAGCTTATGCTATTTGACAATACCCAGAGGATCTAGAGGGGGAGGAAAGTGATATCTACGAGGGAAAAGGTCATGCCACACTGACAGCACCAGACATATACAACAAACCGCTAAACACATTTCAACGATTCATAGTGGGTTGCTGAGCTGAAATGGTCGAAGAGATAGATGTGGTGGAGTCTGAAGGTGCATAGTTATTGTCTTAAACTTTTTTCTATCTATAGCTAGCTAAAAGACAAACTGGTTGTCTAATTTTAAGCAAAGCTGCACTGTTTTATGTTCAAGCTGGCATTCGGCCTGAAATATTTCGTAAAGCCAAATGTTTAAAGGAAATTTTATCGTTGACCTTGTAAAACTTGGCGCTGGAGGAGACTAATGATGCTTCAACAATTTAATGAGCAATGTTTTCAATTGATAAAAGTGGATTTAGTCAGAAAATCTCCGAATAGTTTTATGTTTATGGTTTTATGTCGAATGCCTACAACAAATCCACTCTTTATAATATTTTTTTTATAAATTGTTAAGACTTCGTAAGCGTCAATTTGAAGTAATATATTTTTTTGAAAGTTTCTGAATACTACTATTACTCGTGTGATGTAAGTGAATTTAGTTTCATATTTACTCAGAAATTAGGATCATTTAAATACCCAATACCCAGATACCCCATAATTATTCAATTTAAATTAATTTCTTATGACAATCCTAAAGTTTCCTGAGGTTTTTCAGACTATATCCACCGTATCGAAATGTGTAGAAAGCACCTTAAGAGACCACATGATTAACAGAGATGACGACATCGATTCAATGATTCCAAACACCACAGCGAGAAGCCGGTCTTCTCCACACCATGCGCTTCGTTGCGTGATCACTGAATCATTGTTAGACAACAGTGCATTGCCAGCGGTTAATGGGCAACAAATTATCAAATCTGACCGAATCGTCTTCGCTCTTCTTAATATCCTCGCTTTCGCGGAATCTGCTATTGTCCACCTCCTCCAGCATCTTCAATTGCTCCTCCATGCGACTGTTAGGACGCGAGCGTCTCAAGCTGTTCCTGTATTCAACTATTTCGCGTATACGCTTCATTTCTTCGGTCGACGTGTCCTTATTATTCAAGATGGCTTCATAAACGCTCCACCAATTGTCGATTGTACCGTATTGTCGTTCACGACTCTTTAATATATCCTCGTAAATAGACCACCAGTTGTTCGCGTAGTACTGTAGAGGGTACGTGCGAGTCATATCGTGTATCTCTATATTGTTTCTAGATCTCTCGTTGTTGCTGTACGATCGTCTGTACGTGTTTACGTTAGTAGTGCTGTAGTTGTGGATGTGTCTTGTCAAAGTGTTGTTTAGATTGAACGCGACGTTTCTGTTGTAAGATGGCGGCGCAGATTGCTCTCTTTTCGGCTCGTATTCGATAGGAACTCTGTTTTCTTTATGACTGTCGCTCTTGTATCTTCTTATTATTTCTTTGTAGTACTTTTCTAAGAGACACAGCTCTTCGTAAGTGTATTGAGATATGTCAATGCGATTGTACACGTCTATAATGTCTTGGATGTGAACAACTTTTTTCTTTCTACCTTCGATGTGAACATTAGATAATGCCTTCAATTTCTCTATCAAAGGATCGAAACCTTTGTAAATGAAATCTTTTTTGGCGAATTCGATCAATTTTAGGACCATATCTTCATATTTCTTATCGTACTCTAAATCTTTGTTGACTGCTTTAGATTTGTCTAATTCTTCAATAAACGTTTGCAGTGTCTCTTTCTCTCTGTCGTATTTGTTCATTTCCGTCTTAATCTCTCCTAAAACTAGCTCGTGACCACTGAATCTTTCCAATTCACGTCTGGTCTCGTCCATTTTTTCTAAATTCCGTTTAGCCAAAGCCTTCCACCATTCGGTGTCATCTTTGAACATTTTCCAGAACTCTACTTTTACATTTTTCGTATCTGGCTTAACGATGACTTCAGATCTGTCTGTCTCCTTTTGTTCCGGAGTCAATATATCTGTTATTATATTTTTATCTTTGTCTTTCACGTCTGGACTTACTGTCTTCTCTTTCGGTTGTATTTTCTCAGGACTCGCGGGTGATTTTAAAGGTTCGACAGACTTAATCTCTGGGCTTTTAAGATCTAAATTTATAACCAAGTTTACCGGCCTGACTTTCTTTACTTTGAACACAGGATTCTTCAATTTGAGCTTGTCCAAGTTGTTTTTCTTCAACAACCTGCTCTCAATTGTTGTTTCAGTGGTCTTGGAGATTAATTTATTCGTAACTTCGGTATCTTCGCCATTCAAATCGTCAATAACTTGAGACAGCCTTTTCATTTCGTTGTCCAAATCGGAGCTAGCTTTAATTCTCTTAATGACATTTCTCTTACGATTATTCTCGGCCTTTTCGAAGCTATCAACACATATATCCACCAGCTTTTTGACCTCACCGAGGAAGATATTTTCGCCGTACTTAAGCACACGCCAATCCATATCGAACAGGCTATTCTTTGCCGCAATATTATACCTCGCATTCACATCGTCATCATCTTTGATGCTCCTCTCTGGGATTTCCGTCATGAAGCGTTCTATATAAGCGATCATTTCCTCGCAATTGTCGTGAAATATAGATGGGGAGACGTCGTCGTCCTGACTGGAATAGTCCAGGAGCTTGACGAGCTCCTCCTCTTGGTCGGATTGGTACAGATCCGTTTCAGAGTCGCAAGAGTTGTAGTCGGGGCGGAGGTTGATGGAGCGGCGCTTCTGGCGCGGTATAGTATTAGTTTTGAGCGGGAGGCTCCACCGCTTGTTGGTATCCGACAGCCGCTAAGGAAAATTGACGATTAGTCGCCCGAAAAGTCCAATATTGACAACACGAGACATTATAGACATTGATGTTTTGACGAACATAGATAGTAACTTGGAAGGACAGTACATAGAAATGATATTAGGAAAATAAGTTTGAAATTTTCTTTTTTCTTTTGCATATTCTAAAGTGAAACGATTTATATTAGGCAATGAATTAGTTTTTGATCGAGAGATTTGAAAGAATCAAAGAAATTTTGAAGAAGGGTCATTGAGAGATTTAAAAAGGGTCGAAGAAATTTCGAAAAATGGGTCGAATTAAAACATAATATTTTTCCTGATAGGTTGTTAGTAAAATTTTGAAATTAAAACCAGTTAGGCCAAAATAGTTAAGGTATTATTCACTGATCTCTCAAACTATGTACACTACACGGTTCATATTTTACTATTATATTTTGAGTTTGCAAATACTTCAAAAAATATTTCACAACATAACATAAAACAAATATATAACATGTCACATTACCCACGAAATCATCCGACATATAACATATAGCAACCTAATTTGACGAACACAATATATAGGCAACACTAGCATAATGTACGTAGATATAATATGTTCAGATGTTCAGCTGTTGGGAAGACAGTTTATTAGCCAGTTTATTACATCTTTCCTAGTATAAACGAAACCCGTGCTATAAATGTTTCCAATAGTAATAACACAGTAGCCTAACACTGTTTAAAATATACTAGCTGCTCCACGCAACTACGTATATGCGCATAAAAGATATTTCACCGCCTTGGGGCTGAATTTTGAAAAATCCTTTCTTAGTCTACTTCGCCTACGTCATAAGAGACTACACACGACACAGATATTAATATTTACTTAAATTGTAGAGTAATATGTAATTAAATTTATATGTAAAATTTACTAGTTAAATACGTCTTCACCAAACGGCATTTTAAACTTTTCGCCAACTACCCACAACAGACAAACTACCCGCATTTATGCAAATATACGTTTCTATGTTTAATTAACATTGTTTTGTAATCGTTTTACCGAAATTTTTAAATTTTTAAACTACCCACAAGAGTTTAACTACCCACATTTGTGTTAAAATACACGTTATTTTTATGTAAAATTATTCTTTTGTAATAGTTTTCGTGCCAATCCTACCTTGGCGGCGTGCTTCAACCTCTGCATGTCGGGATGCGCGACGTGCTTGCCGCTCGCCGCGGCGGTGGCGGCGGCCAAGTCCCGCAGTGCGGCCGCCGCGTCTCTCGCCGCGTTCAACGCGAGAACTTGGCCCTCCGCGCTGCCGCCGCCCAGTGATAGCGCGCCGCGTTTGACCGCCTCGCATAGTTGTACTGCGGGAATAGATACACATAATAACATCATAGTAAACCAATCGTGAGGAAACCTGCATACCTGCGAGTTCCACAAAATGTTCTCAAAGGTGTGTGAAGGCTACCAATCCGCACTTGGCCAGCGTGGTAGACTATGGCCTATTCCTTCTCGTTCTGAGAGGAGACCAGAGCCCAGTAGTCGGACAATAATGGGTCGATGACATGACATAATAGAATCACGAGGACGCTTAAAAATTTACCATAGACCCAACACGTACCTAAAAACCGTTACGTTGTTCACTAAACCGACGAAGAGTTCTACTTCTACCACCTTGAAATTTCCTTGCGAAGGTTATATTTAAATTATGTAAATGAAAATGTCTCTTCAACAAACATCGCGTACGGTATGAACAAATGCAAATATTTTAATTGTACAAAATAATAAATTGAAAGATACAGTATGGGTATGAGTAATACGAAATGAATGAGCTACGCCATCAATTATTACATATCACGCAAAATAAATATTGAAAATATTACTCATTGTTTTGTTTGTTATAGAACAGTAGCAGACATACCTACTCGTAATTATACGCATCTAGTAATAGTAGTAATAAACCGTAGTAATACTAGAAATGTACCTATTACAATAAGATTTGTAACTATTATTAAATGATTTGTTCTCTATTGTGATTACTTGTCTCTATGGATGGCAGTGATCATCAGGTGACTACATCATGGTTGCTACAATTTTTTACTTCGAATTACCTTCGATAGAAAAGTAGGATAGCAGTCAAGTCATAACTGTTCCTCTGCTCGTATATGGTTTTTTTCAAAATGAGAATGATTAGGCGATACATACTCTATCACGCTGGCCAAATGCGGATTGGTAATCCCCACGAATCTTTGATAATATTTTATGGATCTTGTTGGTACCTACAGTTTTCTTCTTATCCTTGCGGTGTCTTCCTTTACTGGTGAAACAAGTGGTGATTAATTTCTTATTAGTACATTAGTACATACCTACATAATTTCGAAAAAATAATCGTCAGAATACTCAGAATACTAGATGGGTAATCGAACCTAGACGCCAGGGCTGTGGACTGCAATTCTTTACCATAGGCTGTCACTGGCATGCAACAAGAGCTTAACATCTTTAAAGGGTAAAATAAAGAATATCACACACTAAAGTATTCTTCAAAGACTAAGGCCCGTAGATATTAATAAACGCAACTCAAGACTGAGTTTCGTCTTGAGTACGACATTTCCCTTCTAGAAAATCGCACTCAAGATCAATTTCAATCTTATGATTCGTTTATTAACACGAGCCTAAGTTAGGTAAGTAATACGCTAGTTACAAGTATTAACACATTGACTAAATCCTTTGCTACGCAATTTCGCTAAAAGCGTGTGAATGTCGGTAGCCTTGCACAAAATCAATTAGTATCCAATAACATGATATCATATAAAAATATTTTTTTAATTTTATAGTTACCATTTGTTAGTCATGATCCATAGACAGGATTGCAGTTCCGTGTCTGCCTACACGCAACACAGATAAACAATGGAATTCCGTACAACTAATCATGTTGGGGCTCGAATGGTTAGCATTCGCCGTTTATGATAATTATATAAAAATCCTAAAGCGGTTCACAGAATACATCAACCTACCAAGTTTCAACTGTGTAATTCTAATAGTTTCGGAATAAAATGTCTGACGGACAGACGGACATGACGAATCGATAAGGGTCCCGTTTTTTGCCAATCGGCTACGGAACCCTAAAAACTAATAAAAAAATTGATTATGAAGCGTGCATTTTTGAATTTTGCCAAACTTATTTTATTTGTATTTATTCTCAGAAGTACAATATATCGGGCTTAGAACAACCTGTTCTTCTCTTGTTTTCTCAACAAAATACTTGCAAGTAAGCTTCTTCTTTTTGGGACTCCACCTCCACCTCCATCTCTACACTTCCTTAAGTGGATCAGCAGCTATCCCGTCTTCATTTAGAGGACACGGATACGGCCAATCTTTTACTATCCCTCTCAGCACCTTCCATCCATCTGCAACAGACCATACCGACGCTTTTAACAGGGTCCAAAAATCATGAATGACTACTATAATAATTTTGTCGTCATGACCGTGAGCCATTAAATGCAAAACAGACTTTGATTAGGTATATGAAAAATTCTAAATAATTTCACGAAGTTCCGCAAAATGGAAAAGTTTATTTGGTTTCTTCCTTACAAAAGATAGACCCTGTAATCGAAATCCCTTTCAACTTTTCAAATTGTTTTCTTTAGCAAAGTTATGGTAAAATATGAAAATTCCAAATTAAATATTTTTTAAACTTGCTTCGTATTTAATAATATACCTATGTCTTGTGGATTCAGGGAATATATGAGCGCAGGCAGCTCTTTTTCAAACTCAAGAGGTTACAAATCACTTAAAAATTATTTTTGACCAATAATGTTTTTATTAAAAAAATTTGGACAACAATAGTTGTCGGGTATATATCGTGGTCGAAATTTATGCCATTGTTTCGTTTATCAATGATTTATGAATTTGAATTTTTGAAATTTTTCCACTACTATTATCCAATGATTAGATAGGATTCAACTCGATTATAATCAAGCGAGGCTGATATACAAATCAATACAAACCAACTAGGTACATTTCCACATCGTTTAAGACTACAAAATTTACGAAGTTTCATCATATTGTTATTGTACATTATTGTTTTAATTATACGTAGGTTACGTAGTCAATATTTTTATTTCAAATGTTTCCTTATAACAAAAATTTTTAAACGGAAATTCTCACTGCTGTACTAAGAATATTAGCTTACCCTGTCACTTATATTAAATCTTAAAAGGACCAGCGAAGTAAAACTCAAACGCTTGCGAATGTTGATTTTTAAACTTTGTCATTAACTACGTACGTTGCTCTGTAAATTGTGTACATAGTAAAAGATGTACGGAGCAGTCAACATCATTAGCACCTACTTATTTGTAAAAGAAATCCTTTGACTTTTCGAGATTTATATAGCCGTCGGCGTAAATGTAAATAAAACATGGAATTCCACGAATACCTACGTTTATATATTTATTATTTTATTTACAAATTTTATTTAACTTGTAATGTATGTATGTTTGTTTGAATCTTGCAACTCAATTATGAAAGAGATTGAGCTGAAATTTTGTACACACGTTTAGTTTGGATGACAATGCATGGTAGTTGTGTGACGTCATTATAAATCCAACATGGCGGAACACCTAAGATGGTGGACTAGATATTTTTTCAATGCATTTTCACAATATGTGTATCAAATAATAGGGCTTGCTGAGAATAAATTAAGTATCCAGTGGTAACTAAAAAGTAAAAAATAAATTAAAAGTAAAAAAAACTTTTTTATAGGAAGCTTTTCTTTAAATGCCCTAAAAAGTATAAACTTTTCCTTTAAAACTTTTACTATCAACTTATAACATCATTACACAATTTATATGATTTAAAAGCTTGTCGCGATATTCACTTGCTTTTAATAAGTAAAATGAATAACTACTTGTTCTGAAACTAAATAAATACGAGTAGGTACTTAAATCGGGACACACACATTTTGGAAGTCCCTATTTTTTAAACGTCTTAATGTCAATTTAAGAAAAAAATGGTTTTAGAAAGGATTAGCACAATGGTCCAATTCTCTGATAGCCAAATTCTCAAAATGTCCAATTCACAGAATGTCCAATTCTCAGAAAGTCAAATTTGTAAAATGTTCTTAAAATAGGAATCTCAATAACATTTTTAAAGACCTATTCATAGCCACCCCGCACGTATAGGTTAAATGAATAAAACAATTTTAGTATCAGTTCCATGCAGTCCCTCTATCTATTTCAATTGTTTAAATTTTTGTATAAAAATCGGTTCACAGTATCTATACATCTACCATCTACTAAGTTTAAACTATGTAGTTCTAATAGTTTAGGAATAAAGTGGCTGTGATATAC
>DWTS01000414.1:0-10164 GCA_018250615.1 Oechydrus chersis rufus | reverse complement strand
ATTTGCTGCGTCCCTCACACTCTCTTCATGATAAACGTATTTTAGGAGTGATTATTTTTATAGGATATAAAATAAATAAATGAAGGACATCAAACAAATTTGCAAACTACTATTCATAAAGTTGGATATCCAGTTGGACTCTTTTTCTATCTAGCTTTAATTACTAAAAATTCTATTTGAAATTCATTTGCAAGCCTAAACTCTAATTTCACGTTGGGGAAACATTTCGTTTTAAAGCGTGGTTCCTTTGCCTGCAGTTTTCCGGTAATTTTCGGTCCCGTGAACAGTGGTAGGAGCGAATCACGGCTATTATATTATCTCATTAGATACGCCGCGGCGCCGCGCGCCTCTCTTTTCTTTTCGCCAAATAAATTCGTTTCTGAGCGGCTGATTTCTCTATTAAGGCTTTTGAGATAGCTTTCTAGTATAGGCAGTATGTATACCGATTTGGCCTTCAGTAAGTTCCATGGATGTGTTTTAAGTTTTCAGATAGTACTTATCACTAGATTGTTCATTAAAAAAAACTTAAAATTTGTTAGCATTACGGATATTTCCAGTAAAACAGTAAAATTATAAAAAACGTGCTTATAAACTATCAGTACCTACCTAATGTCATGTTTTAAAATAACTTTTTTTTATTTAACTTGGTGTTAACAGCAAACGATAAATTCATATTACAAATAGTTTGCAAATACAAGTTTGTTGGTGCGCGACCTCTGAACGGCCGAGTTTGCAGTTACGCTGCGAAAGTTTCGATAACTTCATAAGTCTCTTTATTAATAGCTTTGCAACCTCTTTCATTGGGGTAAGAATATAGGAATAAAGGAATTTCTTTAATCTTAAAAGTTAACACGGTGAAATTTATGAACAAAAATATAGGTTAAAAGTAGGTGTATCTGACCTATTTTGATACACAAAGAATGTTACAAATTACGTAGATCTGTGTTAAAAGCGACGCAACAAAAGATTCCGACACACTTACAGCATAATGTAAACCAAAAAAGAAAACTGGTCCCAAAAGCGTACCCTGGGGAAGGCCGCGCGCTTCGCTCCGGCCCGATACAGACACGACGACTGGTGATTAGGCTTCTTATCCATGAGATAGCGACAGAAACTGTGCAAGACTTAACAACTAGGACCGTTTTCTTATTCCCTCCTACCAACCATTTTCTTGTGCCGCCGACTTATCTAATGCCACTGTTCAGTTAAAATTTCTATGTAATATTGTGGAGTAACTTTCGAGTTTCGTGAATTTCTTTACACATAATTTTAAATTTATTTGTAATGGCTAATTTCTTCAGGCTATCATATCGCGTATCTTGTTACATCATATCGTTATACTTATACATAATGTATAAATCAAAGCAGTAGCGGAGTAATGAGACGTCTGATTTCTGATTTATATCGGCGTACTCGCTAGTACCCTCTGATTTTTCTACTCGATAAATACGGGTGATGATCGTAAATTGAAATATGATAGACTGAGTAATAAGCTCCGGCAATCGTATCGACCCTTCGAATCGTATAGATGTTCATGTTACGTTAGACATTTCTAATTTAATATAATTTATTTTTAGCGTTTTTTTGTAAAACATCGACCATATATTTTATATTACTCGTAAAATAGTTTATTCCCTTTTAAGTTTACTTTGATTCCACTTTTATCGTCTACCATGTACAAGTCTTCTATCTCAATTTCGACCTCATTCCCGATTCCAATACGTGATTCGTCGGTTCGGAAATTATTCGGTGAAAATTCACCATCTCGTTAGAATGTGCGATCCGGTCGGGCGAGGCGAGCCAACCGCTTGATAAATTGTCTGGAATAATAATGATGAATTGCAACTAGCCCAGTCCTGATGTTCATTCTAGTCCGTGAAACCGTTTTACTCTATGTTCATTTCGCCTTTTTATTCAACAGAACAATCTGAAATATTGTTAAATGTTATGTTTTTGACATTTAAGACTCAGTGTCATTATTATTTATTAACAACGAAATGTATTCTAATATATTTTTTGATTGAACCATCAAAAAAGTAATTCCGAATTAATTTCAATTTCGTTATGCCTCCAAATTAGCGACAAATCTATTAAGGAGAGGACGTCTCAGGCCTATTTAATTAGTGACAAGGTTTTATTATCCGTTCTCTTTGCCTCCGTTCCGAAGAAATTCAACCGTGATTCCATATTGGCAAAGCTAAAATAATATTAAGGCAATTCTTGAATCCGCTTAAATTTTATCGTTATTTATGTCGAACGTCCTATTTTTATTTTTAATATCGATACTTTCACGCATCAGTTTTATAGTAAAGACGTAATAAATTCGGCTATAAATGTGGTAAGTTAAAAGGGGCGTAAATTTTAATACGAATTCATGAGTAACATCTTCTTTGAAGACAAACACACCCGGTACTCGGTACTAAAACAAACTAACGTTAATTGTTGCTTTTATGATGCCATCGCGTGAGTTAGGGTCAGATAGCAAACAAATTGTTTCTGTGACTTTGTTCTCCGAGTATTATTTATTTGGATACGGCATTATTTATGATGATTAATTTCATTTATACCATTAAATTTATTTTTGATTTTTTAGAAGATTTTTTCACTTATTTTATTTTTGTACAATAATGCTATAATATGGTGCAACAACTCCAAATTGCATAATATAAATAATATGTTTGATATTGAAAGCAAGTCCTAGCATAAAGTTTAACAGAGCTAGTTACTTGGGGGTCACATAAACTAATTTTATTTTATATTTACGATTGTAATAATTGTTGTATTAGTGCTACTTATTACACTTTTATAATTATTAAAATATGTGAGTACACATACATTCGATTAATAAGTGCAATTATAGGTAATAAAACAAGCAATATAACGAAGCCAGTTAATCTATTGATAAAACTAATTTTAATGTACGGCTAAAAATAATCCAAATTCAGCACAGTAAGTATATCACTTCGGAATATAACTATTTAGAAAACAAATGTTAAAAACTCTCCTACAATAATTACAACAATAATAACAAATATGCAGATAGTAGTATATTTTTAACCAAAACATTAATCTCACTTGATACCTGTTATTTATATTTAAGCTAATTCTCAAAAAAAGAGAAGAATAGTATAGGTACGTATACTAGCTGTTATATGTTCTATGCCTACAAGGCTCAAGAAACTCGTATGGTTCGTGTGTCCCACACATCAACATAAATATTTGGCTAAATTGGATAGGTACATAATTTGGATGAGCAATTAGAGAAATTATTTAAATAAAACTAAGAGTATTGTTATATTTACTTAGATAATGGAATAATACTTAAGTTTAGTGAAGCAAACAAAAATTTAGCATTTATTCAAAATATTACCCTAAATGGGATAAGGGGTGACTTTTATTGTTTACTATGTGCTCTTGATATAATAAAAGAAACCCCATTAAAGGGCATCCAAAAAGGTTGCATTAAAAATACTTTTATTGTATTTTTTCCTGCTAAATAATTTACTTGCAAACCATTTATATTTCATAATAGAACAGTTCTAGAAGGCTTATTAGGAGATATCTATATTATCCAAAAAATATGACTTCTAACAGATTTTCTTTTTCAAGAATAATTTAATGCAAGACTGCAAATTGCAACTGACCTCAGATTATTTTAAGCTCAGCGGCTAAAGTACACTTACACCTTACTTTGTACGGCTTTCGTTAAAATCAATATTATATATACATATTACAATTACTTTGCAATAATATAAGAATATAGTGTGTGATGCTACAATATTTAACTATAAAATTTGGATATTAAGTCATACAAAATTATAGCACCAAACCTTATGTGAATGCACTTTAAAAGTATTGATTTTTTTAAAGTACAAGCTCATATTTCCACCAACATATACACATATACCACTGATAGATATATCTTATATCATAATATACAAATAAACAAATAGAATACATATAACGATACCATCCTAAAATTTGTGTTATGCGAAATATCAAAACATTGGCACATTGGAGGCAGTAAAGCCACATTCGTTGTCCTGACAGGCATCCAAAAATTAAATTAAATATAAATGCAAAAAAATGGCAATATTTCTTTTGATTATTGACTCTAGGTATCCGTAACAATTCATTGTTAAGCAAACCACAATACACTAAGTTCAAGGACGTTAGCAAAACACACGACACTAAAGGATAAAAAAACGAACAAAAACCAGTAGGTACTCGAGGGTAATAAATAATTATAAATAATGCGCACAAACAACTATGCAAGCACCCCGTGTTTTAAACAATATATATATTACAAATAAAGGTGACCTATCCTAACTTTAGTCAATATACTGGAATGATATTTTCTTAAGAATGTTTTGTTTCTACAATATTTTTAATAGTTTTTGATGTTTACGGCAGCGAACAAATCATTTTTGCTACAAAATTTTACAGCTACAACATTTTGTATATATATTAGCATACTTTACACTACAACAATATCAAAATTTACAAAGATTTGCAGGCTTACGTACGATAAATGGAAGAATATAATAGGTACAATTTATCAAGTGGTTACATAATTATATTGAGTGTTTGCACAATTGTTTGTTTGCTAGGAGTCCGCTCCCTACTTTAACTAAATGAATTCATACCTAATATTGTTCCCGTGCTGGTCCCACCCATGACGATGGCTTTTGTATATGCATCTTGCTCTCTCTCTCTGTCTCGATTTTAATTATTTTATTTACATATTCACTATTTTTTGTCACTCAAACAAGGAAAAGATCCGAGTTACACTTGAACGTTTTTATTAATAAATGAGCGAGAGAAACAAGTTTGCCTTTGTGCCACATTTTGCACTTCAACAAGATTGGAATGTCACATGATCTGGGAAATAGCTATTCATGCAGTTGAGACGGTTAAGCTAGCCGATTTTAAGTTACATTTTAACAAAGTTTCACATCATACAACAGTGATTATACTGGAAATATTACGGCGCGCATGACTTGGTTTTGATATTTTTGCTCATGTCCCCACACAAACAACTATCCTTATGATAATTTTTCCCTAAGTTTTAGTCATCGGGCGGAATGCAGAAATCCACAACTATGTTGAGTATTATATTATTCTTTCATTATATACATAAGTAGATATGCCTCAGTAAATAAATGGATTTATTATATAATGTGAGCCAAGTATGTTACTGCGCACGTTATTGTGCGAACACATCACACTCCCAAATATAACAAACATAAATAAGTTAACTAGATATCTAGCGATACAAACATTTCGTATCAAGTATTAAGTACCACATACACTTACATATTTATCCAGTCCTTCACATATTGTTAACACTTCGTGTTACACGACCTTATTTTAAGTTTCAACTACAAAAGTCATCATCCTAGAAGTACGTTACTATTAACAGACTAGCGCACGTTACTCGAACCACTACTCAGTAGCGCTTCATTATTACTTTACCGTTATATACTTCACTCGTATAGTATAAATTTAGCCGAGTTTCTATTAAAAATTACCGTTTACATTATAAAGAAGAATAAATACGGCCAAATCGTTCAGTATTACAGGTGCGGATGCAGTATTTCACTTGGTGGATGTGAAACAGAGGGTGGAGGTCAATCGGCACCCAGCACCCGCTGACTGCAAATGGTGTTATTTAGAGATCATAATGGAAGCATCGTTAGAGAGCGACGTGCGACGCCGGGCGGGGTCAGGTGGCGTCGTACTCGATCTTGTCCCAGGAGTAGTGTTTCCTGGCGGGGCGGGGCGCGGGGCGCGCCAGCACGCCGCCCAGCAGCGGGTCGCACTGCGGCACGTGCCCGCGCCCGAACAACGCCGGCGTGCGCTCCGTGTCCATGTACTCGTACCCGTCGCTGTCCACGTTCATGTTGCAGTCGAGGTCGATGCCGAACTCCTTAAAGTCTATCTCGCACGGATGGTACTCGAACGCGTCGTGTCGCGCGTCCTCGTTCTGAAACGACGGCAGCGACAGATCTTCCATGTCTTCGAAGGCCGTTCGGTTTTGATCCAATATGTCGCCGTTGGTCAGTGGCGTCATGCTCATCCGTTCAGGCATTTCCTCTACGATGTCCATGTCGGTGTGAGTTCTCTCGTCGCCATCGCCGGCGAGTAGACGGCCGAAGAAGTCGTCTTGATTATTACACGTTGAATCTGAGGCACCGAAATTTGTGTGGAAGCCGTTACCCGACAATAAATCGACGCTCAAATCGGTATCGATGTCGGTCACCGTTTGGTTGCATCTGTTTGCATTATTTGCAGCATGAAGATCTGCATGACTAATTAATTCGTTCTGTATATCATTAAGTTCTCTCTGTAGCTCTTCCGCAGCTAGAGAATCTCGTACATGTGAATCGCCTAGTACGTCATCGGTCAGTACATCGGAAGGCGAAAACTCACTCGATCCAGCCGTGAGATAGCCAGCGTCAAGGGACCGTGACGCGCTCACATCACCAACAGCTGATGGAGGAAGCTCTCCGTTCTCGACCAAAATTTGTAGAACGTCATCCATGATTTGGCTGTCCTCATTAGTATCGTGCAAAGGAGTGACAACTGGAGGCATCGGCGGAGGCGGCGGAGGAGGTGGGGGAGGCACCGATGGAGCACGCTCGGGCTCATAATGCGTAGTGGGTAAAATTGCGATTGGCACTACTTTCACACCGTTTAAGATATACGCGGGGTTCCCAGTCTTTGCTGGTGTTACATCTGTTGAGCCTTCACCGGTTGCAGATGGCGACGTTACAGTGAAAAGTCGTACCAATCTGTCCGGGGCGACGTCTGGAGCTGCAAGGACGTATCGCGGCGTTGAAGGGGGAACGTGGGATTGTTGCAGGGCATCAAGTTGGGCGCGCAACTGATTAAAGCACACGTGCGCTTGCAATAGTCTCCGACTTTGATCACTAGCGGCGGCACCGGCAGCTTCGCGTCGTACCGTCTCTAGCTGCTGTCTTGATGCTTCGAGTTTCCTTTCCAGTTCTTCAATTTGTCTACGCTGCGACTGTACTATGTCCTCGGGGGGCTCGAATTCGATTTTCAATTCTGGCGATGCAACAGACACGGGTGATCGTGGAGCGTCCTCTTGCATATCGGATAGAAAAGGTCGCAATCGGTCTATGAGCTGTGGTTTAGGGCCGGAAACTCGAAGGTTGCGACGTTTGCATTCGGCTCGAAGATCTGATACCTTCATATCTTCAAACCGAGCTGATGATGATAGAGAGGACGAGGCAGATGTGGGTGGTAAAGGGGGCGGTGGCGGTGCAGCGTATACATCTGAAGAGTCTGATGCGACAGAAGACGATGCGGGGGATGCGGGCAGTATGAGCTGTAGAAGTAACTGTTGTTGATGTAGAAGCAGTTCATAGGGCGTCTCTACGGAGCCCGGCGGTGAGGAAGATTTCTGTGCATTCGGAGGCCCCTTATACTCGTGAAATTTAAATCGCGCCTTTGGCTTAGGTTTGCATTTCCTAGGTATTTTTTTGCCCGGTGCGGGATGTTGAGGCGAAGTAGCGGCACTGCAAGGCGAAAGTGTTGACGGCGGTGAAGGGGAAGGAGAGACGTCTTCAGAGGGTCCGCAATAAGAAGATGGATGTTGGGGACGACCAGAGGCACCTTCACTTGTCGCTTTAAATGCTAGAATACCACTCTTAACTGCCTCTTCGATGTTTTCTTCCGTGTGCAGTATATTCTTTTTAATAAGTTCTAACGGACCAGGTCTATGCGACAGTTGATCATTGAGCTGATCTGCTAACTTTGCCTTCTTCAACATTCGTTGTTTTTCTGCCAAACTGGGATCCACATGGCTCTCCTGGAAATATATGCATTTTGTTTGTACTTATGTTTGTAATGTTACTGATTTTACTTGTTGTTATTGATTTTATTTGATGTTTCAAATGATATTTACAAACCTGTTCTAAAATATGTCTCCGTTCAAGTTCTTGACGATCTGGTCGCCGTTGTATTTTGGCTTTCAGCAAATCCCCAGTTTTAGCTCTTTCCAATTGTTTGCATTGTTCAAAATAAGCAGGTGGCGTTTTGCGAGCTGTAATAAGAATTAATTTTGGACGTTAAAAATTTATTGTCCTGAGTGGCTGACTTTATTACCTCGTGTGCTCGATAAATGCTAAAATTTACTTTTCTATTGGCAAGTTAGTTATTCTCATTACCCAGTGTTCGGGTTGTAAATAAAATTCTTTCGCCTACGCACCGTTTGTGACGGTCACTAGGCGGACTTAGGCTGAGCGTAAAAAACTGTAAGTAGGTACACTTACGAGGCATGATTCCCTGCGCCACCAGCTGGTTGATGGGCCGTCGCATCATCAACTTGACTTTCAATGCTGTAAAAGATGAATTGTTTTGTTATTTTTGTGTAATATTCAATTTATAGAAGATCAAAAGCAATTAATTTGTAAAGTGTAAGTACCTAAAACCGAGATATTCAGGTGACTAAAATGTATCGCTATGACGGCGCGTGACGAATATTGACGTAATGATTGCAGTGTGATGGACAACGACGCGATCGATACGTCGACCCGACCGATACATTTGAATAGTAGACATCGGCAGAAGCGATAGAAAAGACGAGAGAGATGAGCGTAGGCGACCAGAGCGTTATATTCTTTCTTGTTTGCGCGTAGAGACGCGGGGCGCAGCGAGCGTCGGGCGGACAACGCTGGCGCGCCGCCAATATAAATAAACACTGCACAAGGAAACTAGTGTTATGCCGCGACCGTATTACAGACGAAACATTCACTACCACTAGGCCGAATATTGTGGGTTACTGGGCGTTTTAGCTTCGCATTAATTTCGCTCAACAGTTGTTTTGAATTAATTATGACTAACTTTCCAATTGGTGTTTTTTAATAACTTTTGGCAAATGTTGGGATTGTAGTTTATTAATGAAACGTTTAATTTATATCGATCGTTATGTCGTGTGTACAGAGGAGCATGTGCTTCGAAAATAGATCAATACACATAGAATCACAATCTGAAAAGATTTTCCTAACTACTTACTATCATAAATTAAGAAATGTGACAATAAGATATTTAACAACCTATCAAAAGATATTAACGCAATGTAAATGTAAGAAAAATATTTTCCATTGAAACAATATTGGAGAATGCCAGGGGAACTTGTGATATTTACCGAATTTCTGCTGTTATTTAAACAGCGAGGACAGAACGAGCGTCGTTTTCAGTTAGAACGACAACACAAACAATATGTCGTAATATTTTATGGTGTATTACATGCTAATTTAATATGTTAGTCAGTATCGCTGACAACGAAGCTGGTTGTTTATTAACAATGCATGCAGACGTCGGCTCGAGAATGGCAGGAAGTGCGAAATTCAGTATGCATTCTGATGAGTACGTCACGGAAAGCCCACGCCGACTTGGTAGAAAGACAAGAATGGATCTCGTGACAATTATTTACCTAAAATAAGTTAATTATAAACCAAATGCGACTGAATTAACTTCGTATTCAAGATGTTTTGTCGAGCTAAAACAAATGTTGGAAATGAAATGAAATATAGTCTGGTTTTTTTGGGAAACATCTATTTCTGGGAAATATTCAAAAAGTTAGCATCACTAAAACTTTAAAAGTACATGTGCGATTTGACCCATTTTAAATATATAGCTGCTATTTTTCTAACAAAATTTTCTTTTAAACTGCAAAACAAACAAAAACCCTGGTCTTGTTGCCAAAAATTGAATTAAATCCATTATCTTACTGGCCTAAAACTGTTTAAAAGTATAATTAAAAGCAAAAAAAACTTAGACATTATTAAACATTTTTAGTTATTGAAATAAAAAAAATATTGAGTAAGGATAAAAAAAAACGATTGACGCAAGATGGTGGTGGTGGTAGGCACAACATAAAAGTCTAAAGTATATTAGTTGAATCGAACTTTCAGTATACGGAATACGGAAGGAATTGCATGAACTAATTCCCCCGTCACCTTTTCTCCATTGAACCACCCGACGTACGGTGGGTATTCATCCTTTCGTAGTGGATATCTCTCCTACAGGAACGAAACGCTTTGCCTCGACATTTGTTATGCGTACTGCGAAGGACTGGAACAACTTGCCTGCGTCGGTATTTCCGTCCAATTACAATGTGGGTGTCTTCAAATC
>DWTS01000413.1:0-10186 GCA_018250615.1 Oechydrus chersis rufus | reverse complement strand
GACAGGGCATTGCACCTTGCGCCGCTCTCGGCCGCAACCGAGCCCGACGCGCCGTCCCGCTCTAGCACCGCCTCTGCTCGCGTGCGATCGATCGCAACTATTCAACAGCTGATTGTCATTACTATCAACCAACGCGCCGGTAACACTATGAACTGACGTAAACTTCGATGACCCTGTCGTGTTATGAAATCCTATCGCCTGTGAGCCATTAGTAAATTAGGAGATAGCTGTTGTCTTTTGAATATTACTGAAGTAGTAAATGTTAGTGCCGTTTCGATGAGGTTAGAAATTCTAATTAACATTATACTTGGATATCGGAATCTCTACTGTGAAAACGTCTTATGACCCTTACGTAAAATGGGTTTGTCTGTATATCTTCGTCTTACGCACGGCACCTTTAACACCACATATATTTAAAGTAATCTAATAATTTTGTTTTCGTCCTTTTCAGTGGAGTGGCGGTGTTGAGTCCGACGGAGAGTGGCGGCTGTAGCAGTAGCGACATCACCGAGCCGCGCTCTCCGGCCAGCCCGGAGTCGGGACACAGCACCACCGAGGAGTGCGGGGTTCCGCGCATGCCGCCGTGGGCGAGCGAGCCGGCGCCGGGACCGCGACGTCACGCGGCCCATCACGCGCCCGCCCGCCGCCACAACCCGCCCACGCACCGCCGCATCACGGAGTACTTCAACCACAAGATGAAGCCACAAAATGGCATGAAGCGCGATTCGAGCGCCGTCTGCAACGATGACACCAAGAAGAGATGTCTATCGAAAAATGGCGTCACAGACGAAATCGAGAAATACATCTCTTATTTATCGAAAACTTTCAGTCCAAAAGTATTACTCGACGTCGGAAAGCAGGCAGAGTTAGTACGAAAACCGTCAAGTAACGATAGCGTCACAGCTACGGATCTCAGTAAATCGAATTTGCCTAATGCTAACGGTATACTTGAGTACTGTAAACCTAAAGACAACAATCACACTAAGTTAAATACATTTAATGGATTTATAGAGGTTCGGCATGGTCATGAACAATATAACAAAGATAGGAACGGACATTTGAATGGGTTTGTTGATGTTAAAAAGATGAGCCATGAAGCAAACACCTCGAATGACCTATCCGCCAATGGAATTATAAATAAACAATTCCTGGGTACATCTACTTACCCTACACACAAAGTTGCTATTCGACCATCCAATGAAATGACTTCTTTAAGGATAGCTTCAACAACAATTACTTATACACCTAAAAAGAACTCAGCTAGTAAATCTGATTGCACAAAAACAAACGGAGTAGTAAGCTCTACTACTAAGTTAGATAGCAGAATGAACGGAGTTATGTGCGGATCTAACAATTTAAGCCTAAATACTAATAATAATAAAAAGATGCCAGTGAAAAGGGAACCTGTGAAAAGGAATATACAACCTAAAAGAACTAACCGCAAATCATCAGCATGTATAGCAAACAGCAAAAATCTGACATGGTCAAAAGCTAACAATTTAAAGCAAGCTGCGCAGCTTCAGAAACAGAACTGTATTAATTCTGTACACCAACCATCAACATTGAAAAACATTCCAGGAGAAGCGATAGCAGCCCCACCAAAAAATAATATGACGAACGGTGTTCGACAAATTACTGTCCCGATCAATGGTAGTCTTAATAATCACTTAAATGTACCTGTAACAACTTTTCAAAATTGTCATCAAATTAATATTCCCCAACCATGCACGGGTACAGTAACGTCAACAAATTTGCCTTCATTCGTTGCAGTTCCTCAGAATGTGATGCTTACTACGTTAAGGATACCACAGAATGGAATACCAGCTCATACACTAAACCAGACATTTAGCCGCCAAAACGTATCAAGTCCTACAAAGTTGAATGGCCAATTTGTGTTTCCGCTTATGCAAAATTTAAACGGAACAGTAGTTCAAATTCCTAACATTATGGCGAAAATGCCCAACTATGTTCTTCCTCAAACATCGCACTCAGCTACCCAAAGACAGGACTTCTTACAAAACCAACAGGCGGCACAATTTTTAATAAATGGTACGCTTTTAAAACTTGCAAATACCATGACACCAGCTTATCAAAATATCAATAAGCCTGGGCCAGGTACAAGTCAGCCCGTTCAAGTTATGAATAAAAATGTTGCTGGAATGTCAGCAGTCAGTATGACAGTTCAGCCAAAATCAAATTATAATGTTAACCTAAGTCATCCTCTTTTGGTACCGCCACCTGGTTACATTGTTACTTCTGTGCCAAATATGAACGTAAAAGAAACATGGAGTTACACCAGTACTAACATGGTAACTTCTTCACAATCAGCTTGCACAAACCCTATAGTAAACCATACACCGTCTGTATTAACGAACTTCGCAGCACAGGCGCTTCATACAAGTAGTATACCTATGGCGCCGGTAAAGCCACCTGACAATCCGATCCAAGGTACTGAACCACCTAGTAGTACTGTTAGAGAACCTGAACTGAGTAAAATAAGGAGTTCAAAATGTGATATACCATGGCTGTCCAAAAATGTTAACAATAACATCGTTCCATTAGATTCTAATAAAATAACATCGAGGCCTTTTGCACAAATAAGTAGTTTATCGGAAAAATTTGGAGATATCGGGATACCGGGAAATAAGATGTCGATGATAGATTCGACAAAAGAAGAATTGATAGATCCAAGGGATGAAACCATGGATGAAGAAGCAAGAAAAGTAGATGAAGTTGCAAAACGGGAAGAGACGATCTTCACACAAATAACGGTACTGAAAGATGTTTCTTCAAATGTTCAAAATACTGTGATAGAAGCGAATTTCTGTAATGCAACAACAGAATCATCTGAATCAGGTATAGGTACAGACAAATCGATCGATTCTCCAAGCGACTCACAAACGAGCAAGGAATGCGATGAAGATTCCTCGTTATCGCTTAGTATAAGTGTGAGTTCGATGGAAGGGCCGAGTTGTCAGAAGAGCCCTATACTCAAACAACCGAAAACTTTGCGATTTCCCCCTAAAAGCATGCTAAAATCAGAAAATGACAAAAGGACATCTAGTACAGATTCAACAAGTACACATACAGTCACTTTGTGCCTATGGGAAAATTGCCGAAGGGAATGCGAGAGTGACACGGAACTTATAGATCACTTGCAAGTAAGTGGAAAAGATTTTTTTTATTGAATACTTAATTTCCAAGCGGAACATTGCTATTTTACTGAATAACCGTAATAGTATGATACATTTCAATTCAGTTATTAATAGGCATAGTATACTCGTTTTGAGTTTAAGATAAATATAAATGCTATATACACTTCCAAAAAAGCTGTTATTTTCAGCTCTGATTATGGCAAGAGCGCATGACCTGCACATATTGACGTCAGAAAAGTCTGCACTTGGGTTGGTTAAGTGATAATTCATTCTTAACATTTGACGGCTCTTCATAAGCCGTTACTTACATTAGAAGTAAAAGAATACATATAATTATTTTGAAAGTCTATGATAAGTAAGACTTTAATGAATGACCAAATAGACCTAATCGGCCTATAGGCGAAAAAAATACAAGGTACTGTTAAAGCAGTTATTTAAATTTCATGTCCCGATGCGTTTCAGATGATGCACGTCCAACCGCAAGAAGGAAAACAGAACTATGTGTGCTTATGGGAGCAGTGCAAGGTGCGCGGGAAGCCATCGTGTTCGCGGCATTGGTTGGAGCGGCACGCGGCGTCCCACGGCGGCAACAAACCCTTCAAGTGCATCGTCGACGGCTGCGACAGAAGATTCTCCACTCAGGTACAATTACGTTCCTTGTTTTTATGTTACACATTTTCAATATGATTTTATAGGAGCCAGGGTACACATCGCCAAAACGAATCTACAATAACACTCTCGTCTCATGACATCGCATGATCGCGTTTGGAGAACCAAATTCGGAATGGGTTATTGTCTATGTCGTTCTGACGGTATGCTATGTTGGTTTTTATTTATTCATGCGTCTGTGTTTTTATTCTATTTTGAATTGAGAAGCCGTGTTCATTAATTTGGAGTTATTGTATTCGTATGTATGATCTTCAATGACTTACTTACCAATATTAGAACTCGTTTTCTATCGTATGTACACTGGAATTGTAATTATGAATTTTTGAAAACGGATTTATTCGTCAAAGCAAAATATTGTTATTTTATTTATTTATTGTAATACTGCTTTTGTAGTTTTTGCTACCAGATCACGGTCAATCCAAAATTGATTAGTACATTACTTGTATCTTTTTCTAAAATTAAAATTTTCTACGAGTACCATTCGTTCATTGTTGTTCTTCTTCTACACTTATTTTATCATTTCATCTGTAGTTTTGTATAATGAAGAAATAGCTTCGTAACGTGATTCAATCTCTATTGGATCACGTGACATCACATACAGTTGATATCAATGTAAAATCATGTCAAAATGTATTGTTCTATCATCATCTCTATAATCATTATCTTTTGGTGTTTTGTTGACATTAACGGTGTCTTCAATGCAAAGAGCATATAATCACTACGTTTTAGTCAATGTATGTGTCATGCCATGATGGTATCACTAATTTGGATGTCCGTATTCCTTAGTCAATTATATTTAAAATATTGGACGTAAACTGGTGTTATGTTTTCTTTTCCCAAGGGCACAGAAGCGGCTGCAAGTACTACTTCTACTACTACTACTACTACTACTACTATTGTTATATTGCGAGTACTTCGTCATAAATGTACTGTTGCAATGTTTTATTATTTTGTATCAATCAATAAATTTATTGTAGTATTCAATATTCATATAAATTTATTGCGAGATATACCTAAGTTATTTTTTTATTTATTTATTACCACTACTCTGATGACTGATGACTGTGATGATAATGATAGCGATGATAATGACCAAACTACGCAGGAGGAAATAAACAAGTATTGTTTTAGAAATAAGAAACATTGTTTTTGTAGTGTGAATTTTTGTATAGTGCAGTTTCGTCTACCGTCGTACCATTTTGGACTAAAACACGTTTACAGGCAATTTTTGAATAAAAACAAATTATTAACTTGTAAAGAAAAATGTCAACTGTTTCTATCTATAATTATTACATTAACAGGACATGATTTTATCTATTTTACTTTTACAGAATCTAAAGTAGATGTTAAATTATTTTAGAATAAAGAACAGATTCGATCTTTATATTTAGAGGACTATAGTATAGAGCTCATTTTCGAAATGGTAATCATATGTTTATATAGTAAATTGATAAATTACCATCAAACCTTATATGTAACTTTAAACAATCTCGTTTGTTACACCATGCCCGTTAAAAACGGGCAGTTTTGAGATTCTGGCTAACATAGTCTGGCCACAATGTTTTTTGGCAATTCACATTTTGAATTGAATTTGATATAAAACACTTTTCACCCATTAAATAGATGGGTGAAGGGTGGGGAGGACTAAATCGAATATCCACTATGCCAGCGTATACAGTTAAAACAAATCTAATGAAATGAAATGAAATGAAATATTTTTAAGAGTGAGAGAGAGTGTTTTTCGAGTGTGGTGAACGGTATTGTTGGATGTTACAGACAATGCTTGAACGTCACGTGAACAACCATTTCAACGAATCGTCATCCAGTACCGGCGGTGGTAAGAAGTCAGCTGACAGTGCCGCCAAGCTCATCCGGCGGAATGGCAAGAAGCTGCGATACAGACGGCAGCCCTGGTCTGGTGAGTGTTATTTTTTACTCGACTGCGCAAAAATGAGGGTAATGTGTTTGTCAGACTATGTATGTATTAGTGATGTACCGGATATCCGAGAGTGGAGAAAGATCTGTATCCGTATCCGTTACTTTTTGGCGGATCTAAAACGGATTTTTATATATTTTTTTTTTAACTAAACCAACAGTTATATGTATATGTAAACTATAACCATAATAAAAAATCCACGCAGCGCTTGTCAAAACATGTCGAGTAAAGTAAGGTCACGCGCACTGAGACCGACGTCTCAATAAGAAAGTTAAGCTCTGTATCTGCGAATATAGTCACTACGTACAACCTCAAGCAAGACTAATCCAGCCTGAGGTCGCACGTAGATGCCTCGCTACCCCTGAGGACTAAGGTGTTAACCTCGGATAATGTGAAGCCGGCATCCACACCCATCAACCGAAACACAAAAATTGCTTCACGGAAGAAATAGGTGTGGCGGTGGTACTACCCCAATCGAAACAATGAAGGTTCTACCACCTGTTAGATACCAATGTTCCGTGTCCTCCGTATCCATCGGATTTATCTTTTTAAGATCCGACACATCTCTAGTATCTATGTATGTATGTTTGTTCCTATGTGGCGTTGTAGAGAACGAACGCGTTGACAGATTTTAATGATTCTTACGTCAATCGATTCGGCCTCTACATCTTTGCACCGAAAAACAAAAAGCGTTTCACGGAAATTGTAGGTGTGGCGATAACTCAAGCAAAAATATTCTATCACCTATGAAATAGCGGGTTGGAATAGACTAGCTAGCCTATTTTGGAAAGCGTCATCATTATTTTATTTATCCTCTCAATATATTCATTGACTTTGTAGCAACAGCGAACTCAGTTACAATATGCGGCAACAATTTTATGGGTTTTACGGCCCTGTCTGCCGGTTTAGATTGGTCGTCCATTGCTGTTCTAGTTTTATGATCATTGGCGGAAGCTGTTCATTGTGTGACTTCATTGCGCTCATTTATTGTTGGCGTCATGTTTTATAATATTACACTTTCGTTTTGTTACGTCATCATTCCTTATTTTAGCATTTTGAAATAGTAATAAATTTAGGAAAAGATTCGTATCTGATATGGAACGTGGCAAGTAAGTGTTGTAGTAAAAATAAAAGTTTTGTAAAAGTAAACATTTACGATTCTTTTCATTATAAAAAACCATTTCTGTTCTTAATATAACCCATTAGGGATACTATGTTCCTTCGCGACAGAACGGTGTCCAATATAAGCTAAGCTAGTAGTCTTAGAAGCCTTTCTTGAGTTGGTGAGACTAGATGGTAGAAACTGGTATGGGTGGACTGAAGAAATATTAACGTCAGACCCTTTTCTTTCGTGATTCAGTCATTGTGTTTAGGATGAAACGGGTGGATGTTAACTATATACATTCACATGAGTTGAAGATCTTTACCCACAGGAGTGATCCTCTTATGGGCCGCAGTGACCACTTAAACACCAGTGGCCTGCATACTCGTTCGCTGCTCCTAAAATGCTAGACTATAATAAAAAATAAAAAACATACATTCGAATTGATAACCTCCTCCTTTTTTTGAAGTCGGTTAAATAGATTTAAGGACTGTGCGGATTAAATATAATAAATAAATATATATATCTTGGCATAACTCATACACGGCCATCTGTGATCCCAAACTAAGCATCGAGGCTTGAACTATGGTGACCAGACAAGTGGTAAACATACATACAATATATTTTTAAATACATGCATAGATAATATTACACCTAGACAGAACAAATACTCGTGCTCATCATACAAATATTTGTCCTGGGTGTGGAAATCGAATCCACAACCTCCGGTTTAATACGTAGTCCGGGTCTCTCTAACCTGCTACATTAAGAGGCCAGAGTCAAGATTCGCTAAGGTGTGACAACATATTATTATATCATCCGCCATCGTTTGCATTGTAGCACGCTGTTCGACTTTTGACAAAAACGAAATTTTATCCAAGTCAACTCCAACAGATAATTATTACGACGAGACTTTGGTACTCATAAAGTAGTGACGTAAACATGTTGAATGGATCATTTATATGGAATCGAATGAGAGAATCCGCATCATCGTTTGCATTGCAGCGCGCATGTTCGACTTCTTCGACGCGGGCACGATGGAGGGTCTCGCGTGGCGGCTGTCGCGCTGCACGCGCTGGCGGCTCGGCGGCGCGTGTCCGCTGCGCGAGCCGCCCGGCCGGCACACGCTCACGCTGCACGCCGCCGTCGCGGCCACGCGGTACAACGCGGTGGACGGGAGACGAGAGGCGCTGATCACCTACTATCCGCCGCACGTGTGAGTAGTTTTTTTTTTTAATTTTTGTGACGCAATAGATTGTTTGGAGTTCTTTTTTTTCTCAACCTTCCAAGCAACAGTGTGTTCGATGTTTGAATTTTCTTTTTTCGTTTGAATTTTATTTATTATTTACGTAATAATGGATGTTCGATGTTTGAAATGTGTGGACGCGTTTGCATGCGGTTCGGTTAGGAATTGTAATGAGTGTATTCGATGTTTGTAATGGTGTTAGTGTGTGAAAGTTTGACGATAAGTATGTGTCTGTACGTGTTTGTAGATGGTATAGTGGCATTTAAACTTATGAAATAAATTTGAATGCGTCGTAAAGTTTGAATGCAGAATGTTTGAGTGCGTTCGTGTACGTGTAAGTGTGTGTATGTGTGCGTTAGGTATTAGCCGCCAGGTCGGCACACGCGACATGATTTCAAAAATGTGTGTATGTATGACATATTACTTCTGAATGAATTAGCCGTTTTCAATGTGGTGTGTTAAAATTATGAGTTTAATGTGATAAGGCAAACAATTTCAACATGTAACAATAAAAAGTATTACATCAATTTTATTTTTCATATTTCTTTCCTTATACTTTGAAAGTAAGATATTCTTAAAAAAATAAAATTTTGTATGAAAAAACCCGTAATTATTATTAGTTTTTAGGATACAGTAGTATTTATTACTTATTATATTATCACGTTTATTCTTGATGATATAACGTAATGTATTTTTCAGGTAAGCGTTACTTTTGGAGTTATAACGGAGACCAACTTGTATATGGGAGTGTGAATATTTGCAAAATACTAGGAATAAACTTTTGTTTTGATTGAAGAAAGTACTAACATAACATATTTTAGAGGATTCAACGGCATTGAATATGATAATATAAAAATTAATATGATTACATGTTTTGCGTTCTATATTGAGTGAAAGGGTGAGACAGATTGATTAATTTTAAAATTTAATGTCTCTACTAATCCAGTAACTGACATTTACAGCACTGACTTTTTCGGGTAAATAAATATAATAAAATAAATATCAGGTAAAGTCAGGTGGGTCGTGTAGTCTCTATCCTATAATGAATTAAATGTTTGTCGTTATAAAATTATATTATTTTCATTGACACGTTTCACGTGAAACATTATAAATTATTTATTAATCATTTACATTTCATGCTATGCCTATAATTTTCATTTTATAAATACAATTGTTTTAATATTTAATAATTTGCTCCCTCTTAGTGGAACGCATTATTTTTTTTTATATGTACAAAGCCCACTGGGCTTAAAAATACTTACATTGACTCATTACATTGTCATGAGCAAACATTTTCATCATAAAGATGTCATACATACTCGTACTAGGTTTTAGCAGCACAAACCACATAACCTCATATCTAATTCACTTGACCATGAATCGTACAAGAGAAACATGTCTCATTTAGGTAAACTTTTTATAAACATCATCTATCTTTTCATGAATATACCTAACTATCTCATGTCTATCGACAGTATACACGCAGCCAGCTGATGCCAAACTACTTTGGAACCAAATAGCTTATAAAGATTACATTTATATTAATAAACATTCTCGTGATCCGCACACAATAATTTGTCCTGGGTGGGAATCGAAGCTACGTCAAGCAGTTAGGGTAACTAACAACTATACCGACGTCCATCAACAATTAAGTTAATAAATATTATTTACAATGTCTCAATACAATCTTATATTCAATCTTAATATTATATCATCGAATTACACAAAAATATTTGTTATACACCGATATAAGTACTTAAAATATTTCGTTGACAAGAAATAATAGACCTATATCTATTATAGATATATAGATATTTCGTATAAATTTAATACGTTCAAATCATATACATCCTTACCCATTTTACCTGTTATACATCCAACTAATTCTATTACACCGATGATTATACAAATATTTTACGCCACTTCTTCAACAAATGCAGGTCATACAAGCAAAGATATACCTATTACCTACCTAATAGTTTCGACTGTTTGATAACCTTCAGATTGAGAATATAAGTAGATATCCTACGATAACCACATACATAACATCAGGTGTTACTGCATGTTCGTTCACTACT